>PVJX010007877.1:0-68483 GCA_004027295.1 Dolichotis patagonum | reverse complement strand
TTGGTGTCTGGTAGAATCATGGAGTTTGTTGGCCAGGTGAGAAAGGCTATTATCAAGAACTCAAACAAGTGTGAGGCAAAGGTGCTCTTCTACTTTGCTAGTGGGAAGGTAAACTAGACAACCAGCATGAAAAGCAGTGTGGATATTCCTCAACAGTCTAATACTGGAAATCCTATTTGACCCAGCTATTACCTTTCTATGAATCTTCGTAGAAGAATTAAAATCATAACGTTATAGGAATGCATGCACATCCATGTTTATAGCAGCAAAACTCAAAAGAGCTAAGCTGTGGCAGCAGCCACGTGCCTAGCACCGATGCCGGCATCAAGCGTGTGGCCTGTCTATGCAGTGGAGCCCGTCTCAGCCCAAGGAAGGACAAGTTTGTTTCACATTGCTTTCAGAACAAGTGCTTATTGTATGTCTTTTAACTTGTTTTGGTGAAGGATATAAGGTAGAGATCCTGCTTTGCTTTTTTAAGTGCTATCTGGTTGCACATATGTGCTTATTGAATAATCTATATTTTCTTTCATTAGCATAATGTCACTTTCACTATAAAGTATACAATCACAAATTTTGTCATATTTACAAGCTGATTCTATACTACACAATTGGCTTGTTTTACTCTAAGATATTACAAGATCCACTTGAAAACTTGGTGACATTAATCCTTTCTTCTTTCCCTTAACATTTTCCTCAATATTTGACTGATATGTCTTTCCATATGAGCTACAGAACCAGGATTTCTAGTGACACACACACACACACACACACAGAGACAGAGAGAGAGAGAGAGAGAGAGAGAGAGAGAGAGACTATCTCCTTGATTTAGTTGTTGATTTGAAGGGGATTTATAACAGTTCTATGTTATTGTAGTAATGTAGACACTAACAAAAGAAAATATGCTATTCAGTAACCTCTTCATTGCTCTCCCAAAGCTTTCATGCTGCTGTATTTACTGTTTTGCTTGTACATAGGCATCCCTCTTTCTTTTTTACTATCATCAATTGAAATTTTACTCCATTATGTTTCAGTATTGTCTGTACACAGAAACTCTACTAATTTTACATAGAGACCTTAAAAATGTCTTGTTTCCTAATTTTCACAGCTCCAAGTAACAGTGCTATACTAACTTCATAAAACATGTATTTCAACATTTCTTTATACAAAACAAACCTAAAATCAAACTTGGAGCTATATATTCTCCAACACTCAGCCCTAGGGAATCTTTTGTTTCCAGTACTTACTTGAGTGATTAATTCCCTTATTCTTCTATGTATTCACTCATTTATTTATATATCCATTTGTAGTTGAACAAGGACTATGTTTTGATAACTTTCTGCCTTCTGTAAATGTTGAATTTTGATTTTTAACTGTCAGGATCACTTTGGTGGATTTATATTTACAAGAAAATCACTCATTCTGTATTTCTATTTTAAGCAAAATCACCCACTATCCCTGTGTGTCTCTGCTTAGCTTACCCATTACCATGTCAGAATTTGGAAAATTACATTTTTATTTCTTCTCTCAGTGTATTAGTCTTTTCCCTGTTTTAGGTCCAAATATCTAACAACCGTCATTTAAAGAAGGACAGGTTTATTAATCTCGTGGGCTCGGAGGGTGCAGTCCATGGCCATGCTCATCTGGCTCCAAAGCAGGAACATCACGCAGAAGAGATTGGTGGAAGAAACTCACTCAGCTCACCCAGCTGGGAAGTAGCACAGTGCCAGAGAAGTAAGGGTCAGAGACCAGCTGTATTCCCCGAGGTCTTGCCTCTATAATCCCAGCTGACACACCGAGAAGAGTGCTTCACTAATCTTCTAAAGCCAGTCAAGTTGACAGTACAGCTTAACTGTCACACTTATCTATAGAAGAAAAGATTTCCTAGGCAAAAATTATTCAGTTCTTGATGTTGTTTGTTAAAACTGAAACATGCTCACCAAATTTTTATTATTGCTCTCATTGCTTTTACAAAACCTTGTAAGGACTTACTCTAGGCCATAACATACTCTTAAGTATTTTATAAAATTGTACTGCTTAATTCAAAGAAGGCCCACGGTATGGCCAGGGAGCAGGAGGCACGCTGTGAGGCAGTGCATTGTGGGAAATTTTCGGACAGAATCAGAAGTGAACTCAGGCAGCCGGGATCTCAAGGAGCTCTTACCTTGACTTCCTTCCTAACAGTCCTTAAATTCACTTAATTTATAGCAGAATAAGTATATAAACTTTTCCAAATCAAGAACCGTTACAGATGTTTCACTGCCCCTCAACTTGTCTCTAGGTCTGCCTTGACCTACAAATATTTTACTTCCTAATTTCTCCTGTACATTATGCAGATCATAAAAATTACAAGTCTTTTAACTTCGTTATTGAATACAGAATCAACTAGAAATGATCAGTTGGGCAAACGGAGGGACTGTTGCTTTGGACCTGAACACTGATACAGAAAATCTTCTTTTACTGTTCTAATAATATATTTTAACCAACTCGTCTCTCACATAGATTTAGTTGTACTCTTAGGAAGCAAATTGTAGTTTGACTTTTGTTTTGGCTTCTATCTAGATGTCCCCCCACCAAAGCCTCATGTGGTCATTGTCATTGATGGGGCTTTTTTGGAGGTGGCTGGATGAAAGCCATGAAGCTGGGCCGGTTCCTGGCATGGCGCTAGGATTAAGGGTGGCAGCGGTACGGCCCTAAGGGCGGGCAGCCTGATTAACATGTAGGGGACGGCCAGGGCTGCGGCCTGGCTTGTCAGCTGGTCCTTTGCTGCTGCTGCTCGTCCTCCGCCATGCCACCCTGCTCGGTGCTGCCCAAGCACAGATCGAAACGCTGCAAACTGGGAGCCAAAATAACCCTTTCCTCCTTTAACTTCGGGAGCCATATAACAATAACAGTAACTAAAACAATTTTGGTTTGGGTTCCCATCTTTATTCTTTTTCCACATTTGAATATAAAACATTTAATTGGAAGAGACACTAAGTCATTCTGCATGAGGAAAAATTTTCTAGACCATATTTAATTTTGAAACCCACATTTACCATCTTCCTATAAAGGACACGGAGGGTTACAGGCAATATTCACTCTGCTGTGAAACACATCAGAAAATAGCGTTTTGAGAATCTGTAAAGTCCTGTCAGGTCATTAAAAACACTGAAAATTTATGGATTCTCTTTCTGTCTTTCTCCTCCTTTTTTTGTTTGTTGTTTGTTTTTTTGAAACAGAAAAGATGAGACAGGATCATTGCCTTACGACATTCCCTTAGCCAATGGTCTATCTCTAATCATCAGGAACCTGGACCCAGAATCCAGAGCACCAACAGATTTCTGTTATAGACAACTGAACTTTCACAAAACATAATAAAATGAAGGCACAAAATTTGAATTCTAAAAGCATTTGGAAACATTCAGTGGCTCTCCTTGGCATAGTGGCCAGGTAGGGGCCTGACTATTCCAGCTCCAGATAAGAGAGGCTGACAAGACACCATTCTGACAAGACACCGCTCAGAAAACACCCTGCACATATTGGAAGGAGCATAACTTGCTTCTGTTGACCAAATGTTGAGTCTTTTTTAATGTAACAAATTTGCAGCCAACACACAAGCAGCAGACATACACCAAACCTACATTACTGTATGAATTTCAAGATTGATCCAGGAAACACGAGGACTATTTTAGACTGAAGAAAAATGCAATGAGCTGAACAGTCTGGACAGAACAGTCTATTGTTTCTATGTTTTCATAATGCACAGCCAGTGTCCACCGAGGGGCCCTGGGCAGGGACAACACCTGAGAAGCTTCCCATCCTCCTATTGGGGTGATATGAGCCTGCTCTTCCAGCGACTGCAGAAACTGGAGCCCAGAGGACACAGCAGAACAGGCAAGCAGAGTGCGACCAAGGAAGAGGGTCACACGGAGAAGCCAAGGGGGTCGGCGACCAGGGTAAGACTAAGAACTCAATAATGAAGACAAAATGAGACTGAAATACAAAAAGCCAGGAAAAAAGGAAAGAAAAGAACTGTTAACATCAGAACTGTAAATTGAAATACAGCTATGTTAACATGCATACTAAATCTCCATCATTTAAACACACAAATAAAAGATACAGATGTTTTTTGTCCAACAATATGCTTTAGTTTTAAAAACTACTGAAAAAGAGATGGAAACATAGGTATTATGCAAAAAACAAAAAGACAATCGAGGGACTACATTAATCCCAAACAAAGTAGACTCCAAAAGGATGACTATTGCCAAGAATAAAGGTTTGAAATATAATTACATGGGAGTAAACTGAGCATCTAAGTAGATAAGAACTCAACAGCACACAAGAAAAATGGCTAGAAGTGAAAGAAATAGAAAATAAGCCACAATTATAATGGTGCACTTCAGCATTTACTCTTTAGCAACCAATAAATCAAACAGACAGGAAATGAACCAGGACCTAGAAGACATGTAAAGCACTATGGGCAAACTCAGTGCAGCCGAAATTTCCATGACACAGAGGACCCTGCCCACAACAACAAGGTGTGAGCTCCCTTGGAGTAATGACAGAAAACAGCCCAGATTTTAAAACGAAACCTGGGGGGCTGGGGATTTAGCTCAGTGGGGTAAGTGCCTGCCTGGCAAGCACGAGGTCCTGAGTTTGATCCCTGGTACCAAAATAAACAAATAAAGCCAACCTCAACATGTTTGTTAATTGGAATCAAAGTACATCTGTAAGGCTTATGGACCTGACTCCCAGTACCCAACCCGTCTGCCAGCAGAGGTACTGTTCTCACTCAGCTTAACACTGGTGCCCTGGGCAAACACAGGATAAAGGGATATCTGAAAAGGAGTAAGATAGAACGTGGACTCTTACGTGCACCTGCACATCTAAGGACACCCAACCCTTCACACCGCACGCCTCAAGGACTTTCTCCACTGAGGCACGAAACACGCAGGGAACCTTGACTACTGAGGTTTACGAAGATCTTCCCACCTAATGCTCCTTTCCTTCTTTCAAGTCCTAAAAGAAAAGAACTGCATCTCTGCTTTCTACAGACGGCCTTTTCACCCTCTGTCTGCCTGCACACAGGCGCAACAAATTCCATGCCATGCTGCCTTCACACAAGCCTGATGGTCTCAGCGGGCCTCTGCCTTGTGCCATGCTTTATAGTATTCTCTGAGCATGACATAATTAAACTGGAAGTCAATTACAGTATTCTACAAAGCCCTCCAAATACTTGGAATATATAGGCCCCATTTTGCCATGTCTGAGGGTTCCATGGCAAGGAGAGATGAGGAGGAGATATTCTCTGTTGTAGGAGAGGAAGAAAAAAAGTTACATGTAAATATTTTGTCATAAAGCTAGAAGAATGATAAGAAGCAAGTTTATAGCATTAGAATTTTTACATTAAAATTTTAAAAAAAGTTCAAAATAATAATGCACTCAGCCACCATCAAAAGGTAGAAAAGGAAAAAAACAAAGTAAACCATGAAAGTTTGAATAATAGTGACATAAAGGTAAGTGAAAATTAGCAAGTTTGGGAAAACAAAAACAATAGAGACAATAAATAAAGAAATAAGACTCAATAGAGACAATAAATAAAACTCTAAGCTCATTGCTCAGTAAGAGAATGTTTGTCAGGAAGTAGCGTGGGGTCAGTGGGTACCGAGGATCAGAATCAAAGTGGTCACAGTGGTTGCTCTGCTCTGGGAGGGAGGGGCAGGGGGCTTGTGATCCCGAATCCTGAGGAGGCTCAGCTCAGCGGAAGTAGCTGGGAAGAGTCTCAGCCTCTTTCTCCCTCCCCTCCCCTCCCCCTCCCTCTCTTCTCTCTCTCTCCCTCTTCTCTTTCTTTGCTTCAGACTCAGATTCTCCGATTACTGCCTGGTCCTGGCTATGTTGGCCTCCCATCACAAATCAACAAAGGATCCACAGTTGGGAAACATTTACAACCACAGCTCTACCTGGATGAGATGACCACAGAAGGACAGAAACTGAGCTCCTCAGGACCTTTGCAAGCTCCTGAGGTGCCCAGGTCACAGGAAGCAGTAAGCCTTCTTGTGTTACTCTCAAGAAATAATCAAACACACACGGTTAAAACACGGTATTTGTTTCTACTTCCTGTTAAAACATGATCTAATTCCTGATTTCCGCACTTTTAAATTGATTCATTGGTGCTTGATTGTGATGTGAGTGACTTCAAGAGCTCTATCCCTGGGCTGTGGGCCCAGCGCCAGTCCCCTCCTGAGACAAGACTCGTGTCATTCTCAGGAAGTGGATGGAACTGCAGATCATCACGGTAAATGAAATAAGACAGATGGCGGACATGGATATGATCAGCAAACATCTTGGTCATTAAAATATTAAAAAATTATGACAGTAAAAGGCACATTGCCACGAATCCCCTTTAAAATCCTGCCTCTTGCTTAGACAACACGAATCCCATCATTCTGGCCATTTTCTGCAGCAGCTCCCGAGTCTTCCTTGCTGAACTGACTCAAAGCATTTCCCTTTCGTGGTCATTTAGACTTTGAGGGACAGACAGTGGTCGCTCAGTGCCAGAGTGAGTGAACAAGGTGGATGAGGCGCACTGGAATGTTTTCATTTGACATAAATTGCTGTGCATATTTTGAGTCCCTTCAAGACACAGAAAGCCTTGACAGTGCAACAAAAGACACTCACAAAAGAGAAACTCCAGAAAATGGCAAGAATGGTGGTAGGGTGAGTGCTGGAGAGACCGGATCTGAGGGCCATTCACAGCTGTGTGTCTGCACTGTAGTAAGTTTTCATTCTTATTTACACTTTCACCGTACTTTGATCACATCTCTTACAAACAGCACATTTTACCCCATATATGGAACTTAAAACAAACAAACAAATAAAACAACCCAACATGAAAGTAGGAAGGAGCCAGGACGGGATGAGGCCTGGAGGCAGGGAAGGCTAGGGCACGATGCGGGTGGAAATGCGTGAAGCACATCATATGCACGTGAGCGTCCGCCCAAAGGAAATCCACCAACCCCACCACTAGTCTGTACCAACGAAGAGCAGGGCTGTACTTGTCAAAGCATCATTTACAATGGCAAAGAGTTAACACTCCATAGTAACAACCAGAAATTGACCTTTCTGTTGGATTCACGAAATAGAGAGAGTCCAATAAAGAAGATCATTCTGTTATAGTTTCAAGGAAAAACCATGCGAAATTACAAGCACTGTGATCTAACAGCTACAAACACACGTAAAGATCTAAAAGAAACCTCTTGAAATACTGAGCTGAAGAACCATGTAGTCGACCGAAGGCTGATTTTAATTTGACCTTCTGTTTTTCCTTAACTTGATTCTTTGTGTACTTACACAGCAAGGCTGTTCTAAGTTCAGCCCCACTAAAACAACACCAAAGAAAAACAGAGAGCGAGTGAAACCTTGTCACCTTTTCGTCGCCCATTTCTTCCTTGGTGACCCTGAGCACTTACTGAGACGTCACTGTCCGAAGAGTACCGTTCACCCCCGTGAAGGCCGAGTCCGGCCAGGAGCCACAGCTCAGCGATCTCTCGCGGGTGGCCCTGCGCTCCAGGCAGCGGAAACCCTGTCCCACGCTGGCCCCTGAGGCTTGCGGGCAGCGGGTGGAAGGGCGCACAGCGGCAGGCTCCTCTCTGGCCGGGGCGCACGGTGGCCCTCAGGAGCTGTGAGGAGGAGACGGGGTAGTCCGGATGCGGGCTCAGACCAAGGTTTGTGCTTAATCCCAAGCTTTCCTCTTCTTTCGCCTAGGGCTGTACCTGAGTTACTAACTAGAACTGATTTTCCTCTCTGAGCCTCGCCTTCCACATCTGTGAATGGAGACGGTAATCCCAAATTCAGCAGTTTGTAGTTAGAATTTCATGACCGTAATGAGTACACACACACACACACACACACACACGGAACTCTGGAATTGATCACCACATCTGTTGTGCACTGCATAGAAACTCTTCTTCATACGATTTGAAATGAAAAAATAGTAGCTGGGATGGAGGAAAGGAAACATGCAGGAAGGGAAAAGAAAATAAATAAATATATACATACATATATAACGTAACATAATTACAGTACTAATTTCTTTTAGTCCATTGAAAAGATCAGTTTGTGCTTATATTGGTTGATTAATTTTCCATGCCTGTATCTTGTAACCTGAGAAATTATTTTGAAGATACCAATATGCACTATATTAATCGTCCTTAATTTCTTATTACCCTGTTTTGAAACTCTGTATCGTTGTTTTTATTTTTGTTTACTTTTCTCTCTTTAAAATAAAATTTTAAAAAAATTTTAAAAAGAAAAAAGTAACAAGGCTGATGGGCACTGTATGCATGTTGTGTGCTGGGTCCGTGATAAATTAATTCTTCATGTGTGCTATTTCCCTTACCTGTCACACTACGCTCAATTCACAAGAAAGGAAACTGAGCAATAAAGAGGATGGAAGAGAACCAGCCCCATCTGGCACAGAAATAAGAATCTCCTGTCCTCACAAAGGCTGAGATGCAGGACTGCTCTAAGCTCCCTTCTGTAACCATGTCCTTTTCCTTTGAAATCAATGGTTTTCATGGGGAGAATCTTGGGTAACGATGTTACTTAGAAACAGAGTTGGTGTCGTACTAGAGGTAAGAGTGAGACACAAATTCCTAAGTGACAGCAGGAAACGAAGAAATTTCAAGCTCTGTAAAAGGTGGAAGTATTACTGATGGTGCATATTATTTACAATCATAAAAGAAAACTTCAAAAACTTATCAATTAAAACAATCAGCCACCCAACAAACACTTCTGCTGGAAAGTATGAAACTTAAGCATCACAACTGCATACTGATTTCACAAATGTTATACATACGTGTAGACTTTTAAAAGAAATGTAAGTCCTCAGCATTCAGTTCTCTGTTAGGAACTGTTAACAAATGTTGACAAAACCTAAATCTTACATGCAAAATATAAATCTTAAAATGACCTATGTACATAAACATGCACTGCTGCATAAATCCTCACATTATATGGAGTGTATAAATCTATTACCTGCACTTAATAAATTTGAACCTAATGTTTTCTTCAGATGAGTTCATTTTAGTTATTAATATTAGAAAGAATTTTTCTTCACTGAGATCTGTAACGTACAATAGTCACATTTCTAGAGGAATAATGTAGTTAGAAACACTTTTGAAACTGCCAATTTAATTGCAGGGTTAAAACACTTGGAAGTTTTTCTGAGTTTATGCTGACCTTGACTTCAATCACTTTTCCTGCCTGTGAGTGGTGCTTTGAATGAGTAGATTCAGCTGGACGAGGCATTCTCATGGTTACACCTACTAAACACAAGCAAAGAAAGAAAAATGAATTGGTGCCTCCCACCGAAGATTATTCCATTTTGACTGAATTTGGCCGCTTCCTTCCTTTTCCCATGTCGGCAAACGACTATTGCCAAGATGTAGAACAGTCATTTAAAACAAAATAAAAGGTTTCCAATCTCCAGAAATATGAAAGAATTTGACACATTTTTAAAAACATTTTTCCTTCCAAATGTAGTTATTTGGTTACACTGCCTTTTAAAGTAAGCCATGTACATCATTTGTGATAAGGAAATTGTATAATAATGGAAACTAAACTAATATGTACTTCGAAGTGTCCTCTCTTAGTTAAAAAGGTTTCTTTTCGGTATCAGCTCTGGTCTTGCACTCTAAAAATTAAAGAGGATGCACGAACTTCTGTATTTAGAAATGTCTGTAGTAAGAAATATCTACTGTACATTGGCTCCTCCCATCCCTACTCACCAGCAAAGCTGTGAGATTCCTTCCTGTAAACTGAACCTCTCATCTACAAAGTTGGATGCCTCTGTTATGAATTTTACATTTTTTTAAGCAGGAAAATTTCTCTGTGCTATAAAATATTTTCGTTGTGTCTTCTGCTCTTGCTAGACATCTGTGAATACATCAGCGTACCTCTTTCAGTAGATGAATTACCGGTCTCCTTTTTGTGGAGCCCGGGCTTCTGATCGGAGCTCGTCTCTGAATGCAGTGGTAGACAAATCTCATCTGCGCTGTCTCCTTGATCAGTTTAGTCGGGAAGCCTGAGCACTGTTAATCACAGTCTATCATCCGGCCTTGAAAGATAGACCCGAATGTCAGGCCACATAATAAATGCCAATAAACTGATATTAGGTACTTATTTTTGAGATGAAGATAGTGCACATAGAAGGTTTTTTACTTCCTTTCTACCTCCCAGGGTTTCTTGGAATTCAGGCAATGCTCACACCTGCTTTGCAGCCACTGGTGTAAATCCGTTCACAGGAAACCCCAGCGGAAAGCTCTAGTCCTTGTGGTAATTAATGTCACAACCACAGACTGGCTGGCCTGGAGATTTTGGAAATGGCGGCGTCGACCATGAGACACCATAACCGTGAGAGCTGCGTGGACCCACGTTCCCCCTCATTTGCAGTAGAATTGTCCGCTGTTTCTTCGGTCACAGTGGCCCCATGGAGGAAGGGGCCTTCGAAGTCTCGACCTTTCCATCCCCTTCTTTATAAACTGCTCTGGAGAAGCAGATTTTACACTCATGCCTGCTCGGTGCACAGCCTGTAATCTGAAACACAAATTATTATCATTAGGTTAGCATCGTAAAGAAATACCGAGAGGGCCGAAAACGCTGTCATGGGTAACACAAGAACCCAGAGGGAAACGAAGATGGATTTCTCGCCTAGAGTCGAGCATGCAAATAAAAGGACAGGATATGTGGGGAAGCAGGTCTCTCCGCAGGGTCAAATCCATATCTATCCCTCTTCTTACGGGATCACGGCGTCCTCCAAAGCGGGCTGGCTCAGCCCGGCCGCGCAGCGCCTGTGCTCCGTAAACTGAGGAAGACGGATGGCGCGCTACGGCTTTATGGACTTGTTATGACAGCTAATTTCGAATGGCCTGACATAGTATCTGAGTGCGTGCACAGATGTCCATTCATTTCTGCCCCGCTCTCGATACTGTAAATTGAGCGCCTCTGGAAGCCCCATCATAATAGCTGACAAATGTCCCTGCTACCCACAAGAATGAAAGTTGTAAGTCACAGGACTTCAACAGGGAAAGTTAGCGGAGAACTTAGGGCCCATGCATCTTTTTAACGACTTTATGGCAGAAATCTTGCCTGGCTTTACGATGACAGTCTACCAGGGGACTCAAAGGACACCTAATGAATTAGCCATCGCTTTGATTTAAATGACAGGAAGTGTGACAAAGGAGGGATTAGTGACAGCCTCGCCACGATGCCACCCACTGTGTTTGAGGCCTGTGTTTTCCCATTGGCTGTGATTCCTTTCAAATAGTCTAAGGTCAAGCAGCTATTAGGGTGGCCAGCGCAGTGGGTCCTCTTGGAAAGCGGCCCATGCCACACACGCCCCCAGCCCCTCTGCGCTGAGAAGCTGCCGGTCACTCATGCTTTTCTCTGCAACAGGTGCCAATATTTATTTGATTCTTATTCAGAGAACAATATAATTTATAAGTAGCTTCCGACAGATTCAACTAGACCCAAACATAACACTGATTTTCAATCTTGGCAGTTTATAAAAGGACTGTAAATCACCTCCCTGTCCATACACCAACCCCCATGCAGCGATGTTGGCTGCTTAAAATTTCTTTTACCATGACCAGATCCTTGGTTTTCTGCATTTTGAACATTTTGAAAAATAAAGGATCTTTACAAAAGCTAGTTATAAAATCGGCCATATGATTTACTTATAGCTAAGTAGATTTTTCTTTAGTTTGAATGCAAAGCTCGACTTCATTTCATACATTTTTATGGCCCATCTTGTCAAGGTCTCCTTTAAGGACTTGTCTCTCATTGAAATGAATTCTTCACCAAAATCTCAGTTGTAAATCAACTTCTACTTAAGGTCACATACGTTAAAGTGATATACCATCCGCCCCTTTAGTGTTCCGTATCTGTAATCTCATAGTGTAACACACGTGGTGGGGCTGCTAACATTAGGCACGGTAATTCTATACTGCTTCTGTCCCCGCACTCTCATCCCTAGGTATTCAGGTTGGTGGAGCCCACGGAAGTCACAGCCTGTTGGTTGTTGGTTTATCTGTGTGACTCTCAGCGGCTGGGGAAGCACAGTCCTGAGCACCTATCATGGGTAACAAGGGAAACAGAGCTTTCGTTCCTCCTGGGAGGACTTGAGGCGCTGAGGTGTGGGGTCCACAGCTAGGCTGGCGCTTGGACATTACCAGGCCAGAGGGTCCAAGGGGTCCAAACAGCGTGCTTGGTCAGTTGGAGTTAAGTAAAGAAATAAAGACCCTTGCACATAAGACATTTAGAGCCTTGTATTGGGTCTAATTCCAGACCACGGCAGGCAGCATACCTGACTGATCATGGTCCTCAGCCCATCGGGGAGAAAGGGGAGTATTTATTAAGGAGCCTGCCGCCTATTGCGAAGGCCCGAGTCAGACAGGGTTGGATTAGAACTTTTCTTCTCTAAATGTCCCGCACAGGTTTTGTCCATGGTGAAGGTCCCTGAGGGAACGCTGACCATCTGAGAGAACCAGGCAGGCTTCTGAGCTCCTGACCTTCCAAAGTAGCCTCTCAGGAAAGTGTCAGCAAACACGGACATCAGGTGGGTAAAACCAGGACACTCGCAGGTTTCTGGGCCCCAGGAGCCGCCCTCCTGTGATTACAAAGATTTCCAAGCCCCTATGACCGTGGCGTCACAGTGCCCGTGTCTTGCTAGCTGGACAGCACAAGTCTCTCCAAGGCTACGCACAGTGAGAGCTGCCTGTGCCTCGCACTGCCGTCTGTCTCCGGCCTGCACTGTCGCTAAGGAAGCTAGGACAGGACGGCACTGAGGCTGCTCCCCACACAGTGCCAGTGCCGAGCTTTCTTCCCCTGGCATCTACTGGGGAAAGTCCTACAGGACCGTATCCAAGGGAGTCTGTTGAGCCGTCCCTGGGGCTGCTCCATGAGCGCGCAGACTAGGAATGGACACGCCAGGTGCGTCACTGCTGCCCAGCTCACTCCAGCACAGCGAGGGCCACCAAGCGCCCAGCTTCCAGCGCAAGGTGTCCAGCTCTGCCAGCTTTGGCTGCGCCCCAGAGGAGCAGCTCTAGAGGTAGCAGTGATACTTGCGACTTTTTATTTGTTTGGTTTTAAATAATGTTAAGCAAAATAAATCAGACAAGTAAGCTTAAATATGGTTTCTCTTATATGAAAAACCAAAGTATAAACAAATTATACAGTGAAATAAAAAATACGGGGACACAAAAAGAATTCAAATGGCTTTTGTTTGTGTACCAACTCCCCAAGAGAATGTGATCATCACATGCCATGAACAGGTCCCATTACAAATGTAAATAATTAAATCGATGGTGAAGAATAGAACCAGCACCAAAAACACTGAAGGTTAAATGTACCAAAGTACGCACATAGCTGAATGTACAATGCTAATAAAGCAGTTTCCTTATCACCGTGGCATTGCACTTAGCTGGACATGCAATCAAGAAACAAATTAAAAGTATATTATAGGCCAGACGTGATGGCGCATACCTGTAATCCCAGCCCTTGGGAGGCAGAGACAGGAAGATTGCTGTGAGTTTGAGGCCAGCTTGGGCTACATAGTAAGATCCTATCTCAAAAAACCAAAAAAATAAAGTATATTATAGTGTCAGGTAGTTTTAATTATTCTAAAGACAATGAAAGGCAAAATGATATAACGTGGCTTTTGAATAGGAGGCCTAGGAATACTGGAGGAAACACATAGGAAACAGTCACAAAGTTGCATTAAAGTGCATGCAGAAAGTCCTGAAGCAACATGTAAGTGATAATATTTATGAGGTTGGCTTTAACTCTATCTTTATTCCTAAGTAAAGTTTAAGTCAATGATATTTTGACTCCTATCTCAAACTTTTATTTTTCCACTTGAAAGTTTCCCTACATCTGCCGAAGTACCCTCTTTATCACTGCAGTAGGAGAATATTTCTACCTGGGAGATGGGACAAACTTATCTACAGGAACGCTGGCCAATGCCTAAATTGAATTTCTTTTGCATTTTCTGTTCTTTGTCTTGCATGGTGGAGGAAACATTTTTACAAAGCTATCTGGAGGGAGAAATGGCATTTCCATGCTGAGCGGCCCTAGAGATGAGCGTTTTTAATGTGAGAGAGACACTCAGAAGTATGTGCTGGGTGGCACTGCAGAGAAAGGGGGCGTGGCCACGGGGAGGAGGCATCAGTGATGTAGGTGACCGCATTGCAGGGAAGATGACAACAGTGACCTAGGAGCTAAGTGGGACGTCACACAGCCAGGTGGCACAGGCCTGGCTGCAGCTTAGAGTCCTGGGCTTGTGCTCCACCTCAGCTGTGCAGGCCTGCACTCTAGAGTATCTGAGAATCTGACATGCCTGCTGCAGGCAGATGGACAACAGGAGGACACGGCTTCTGTAGGAGCCGCTGAAGCTGGAGACTGAGCACACGTGTGGGGCTAAGCAAGGCCAGCACAGAGCCCAAAACAAGCCAGGTAAAGCAGCGGTTCCAGCTCCAAAAAGGCAGGGGCCCAGCCAGCCAGGCAAACAAGCTGCGAGGCAGCGGGGCTGAAATGGACATGGTCCTCCTGGGTGTATAAATAAAGGTGCTGCAGTGGGTGAGCAGCTCCTCCTCTCCTATCAGGAGGGTACGGGCTCCACCTGACCCCAGCCTTGTCTCTTCTTTACCTTCTCATCCTCTCATGGTCATTCACCCCAAGAACCCAAGAGCTGCATGGGTCATGGCAGGTTTCCTGTCTCCGGCCAGTGGGACAGTAGCACATTTTGCTGAGCCCAAATTCCATCCCAGGAAACAAGGTCTGCACTACCAATTGGTTCGAATTAGCTATATACATGAGCACAGTATGAGGTTTTTTGTTTGGCAGCAGGCGTGGTCTTAAACAAATCAAATAGAAAGTATCCTAAGATCAAAGTCCTTTGCTTTTTATACGTATTTGGGGTATGCAACAAACTCTTTGGACTTATAAGTATACAAAGTGATCCATACACTCATCACCTCCATCCTCTATCCTTGTGCGTACATGTGTATCTACCTTGAATCTACCATCAGCAGATTTCCAGTATAAAATGCAGTATTATTATTAGTAGTAGTAGTATTACTATTATTAGGTAGTACCAGAAATCAAACTCATGATTTCACACTTGCCAAGCAGGTGCAGTGCCGCTGAGCTAAATTCCCGGCCCCCAAATGCAATATTATTGACCACAGCCTTTATGGCATCTATTAGATGTCTAGACGCACGCATCCTATATTACTGCAATTCTGTACCATTTGGCCAACATCTGTCGCCTGTCTCTTCCTGTAGTGTTAACAATGGTTCTCTTCTCTTTGCAACTATTTGACTTTGTTAGATCCATACGAGTGGGATCGTACAGATTTGTCTTTGAGTGTGTGTATTACTTCATTCGGCACAAGGTCCTCCCAGTATGCAGGTAGGTGTATTCATGGTATGGAAAAGGCCAGGATCCCCCACTTTCAATTAAATGATATTCACACATGTGTACACAGGCACACACACACACACACACACACAAACACACACACACACACTCCTATGTACTAAAATGTCTTCATCTGTTTGCCAGCCCATGGACATTCATGTTGATTCTAAGGTGTGGCAATCTCCAAGATGTGGTTCTTCAGTTTTTTAGTATTTGCAGGAGGGGGATGTGTACCCAGAAGAGAGCTTTCAGGATCATATGTAGTAGCTCTATTCTAAACCATTTTGAGGCTCCTCCACCCTAGTCCCTCATCTGGGGCCGGTTTGCGTGCCTGGAGGTGCCAGTGCTTTCTTCCCTCCGTCCTCTCTCCAGCATTTGCCAGGCACCTCCCCCTGCAGAAGTCACGAACAGGCATGAGGTCTTACACACCTGATCTTCACTTTCATTTTTTCTTCAGAAAAATGTTGATTCAGATTCTTTACCTGTTTTCTAATCACGTTATATGGTATCTTTTCCTACGGAGTTGTACAAATTCCCTGTATATTTAGTACATATACTCTTACCAGACATATGCTTGACAAACGCATAGGTGAATTCTACAGTTTATCAGACAAATTATATAGCATAACAAGTAGGATTTATCCCTGCCAAGCATAATTGGGTTAACACTTATGAGTCAATCAGTGTGATACACCATATTGATACGATTAAAGTTTAAAAACCCAATAATCTCAACAGATTAAGAGAAAGAATTTAAAAATATTCAAAAACATTTTGTAGTTAAAAACTAAATCATAGGTAAAGGGAGAAATATACTGAATATAAAACAGACCATTTATGAAAATATCATACTAGATATTATAACAAATTGGGAAAAAGTTGAAATCTTTTGCTCTATGGTCTGTTGCAAGGCAAGGGTACTTTTTTTGTCACATTTTAATATAGAACTAAAAGTACTAGAAAAAGCAATCAAACAAGAAACAAAGTAAAAAAAAGTATCCAATCCAGGAAGAAAAAAGCAAAATTATGCTTGTTTTCAGATGATGTGATCCTATGTACATAGAAAATTCTAAAAGGTACACATACATAAATACACATAAAAATTCTGTTAGAAATAAATTGTTGGACAGGACAGAAAACCAACACACAAAAATCAGCTGTATTTCTTTATACCAAATAAAATCTATATGAAAACAGAAATCAAGAAAATAATCCTCTTTATACTAGTATCAAAAAAGAATAAAATATTTAGGAATTTGGTTGACACTTTTCATGGGAACAAAAAAATGATTGTAAAATTTTTATAGAACAAAAAAAGATCTTGAATTACCAAAGCAATCTTGAAAAAGAAATACAAAGTTTACTCCTCACACTTACTTTTTTCAAATCACAGAGTTATCATAATCAAACCAGGAAGGCAGAGTACTGACACACAGACAGAAACACCATCAATGGCCCAGGTAAAGACCTTAAAAAACACCCTAAAAGCCCTGGAAGGTAACACTCGGGGAGAGCTTAATATTGTAGTTGGCAGTGACTTTTTTGAATATCACATGAAAGTGCAAGCAAAAACTTAGAAAAAAGGCAAGCAAGATTGTATCAAATTAAGTCACTTCTGCATAGCAAAGGAGATAATTCACAAAATGAAAATCCTAATCCTTCTTAGAGGTTCTCAAACGATCCATAGATATTAATCATATCATCTACCTTTGATTTCTTTCCTAAATTCAGCATCAGAGAAAAGGTATACTGAATGATATTTTAAAGAGATATTTATTTTAATCATGGAATGAGTGTATTACCGAATCGTGTTTACAATTTTCTGCCATGTTTAGGAGCACTTATTGAAAAGATTAATGCAAATTTTATTTGTGATTGCTCCTTAATTGATTCTGCTCAGATGTAAGGTAACTAGCACCTTTCCATGGAAAAGCAGCAAAAGTATCCCTGCCTTGCGCGAGGAAGAGTTCTCCCTCACTTTCAGGACCTGAAGTTTATTACATCTGTTCCTGCTCCCATACTGTCACTTTATTATAATTCCACGTGGCTCAAAATCATAATTTCTACTGCGTTCTTTCTTCAATCTTGTGTTTAAGTTGATTGCCCGTTTTGCTCCAGGTTTTCATTCTTTTTTAACAGGTGAAAATTAGCTATGGAACATTTACTTTATTTAAAAGTGCCTTGCACAGTATACCCCGAGTTCTTACTTGCTGAAAGTGTGTCTCTTCTTTGGGATGTGAATAACCATGGCTGGGAGTGTTCTAGAATTCTGCATCTCCCCTTTCTTTCCTGAAGAATATCTTGGTTTTGTTGCACCCTCTTCTTCACATGAAAGCCATAAGGAGGCTTCATAAGACCATGCTGACCACACACTGTGGATGCTAAGTGGCATTTTATCATTGTCTCGTGAAACGTTTTCTTTATCTTCCCGTCCGACAGTTTCCCCAAGTGTGCTCTTAGTGACGACGGCTTAGTGTCCTGTCTTCGGTACCAAGCGTGAGCGTGCGTCCTTAGGAAATTGTTCTTGAGTTGTAACTTGACGCACCATTTCTTCTCACTTCCTTTTTGTCCCCCTCCATCAGGAATGTCAGGTGTGTATATGTTGCATTTACTTTGTCCTCTATGTCCATAATTTCCTCTCTGGTTTTTCAGACTTCCTTACTGTTTCTCATGCATTCCTCTTCAGCTTCTCTATGGTCCAACACCTCTTGCTGGGTCTGGGTCCCTCCAGGCGCCCTCTGAGGTGGCTTCCTACTGGAATGGCTTTGCTGGTGACTTGCCCTTCCTTCCTAGCCTTGGGGAGCCTAGGTTCCTCACTATTCATTCCTTGAGCCCTTGCATCATTACCCTAAATTCTTATCTGATAGATGTCAGATGTTCTTTAAGATCCTTATTTTCTTAAGTAAATAATAAGTAATGATTTTCTTCCTTGTATCTCTGGGCAAAAGTTATTACTTATCCTGGCTTTTTTTTTTTCTGTTTGTTTCCTGGTGCCTTCTCTTTTCTTTTCTTTCTTTCTTTTCCTTTGCATTTGTTGATTATTTGCCTTAGCATGAACACTGTGAGCTCAGCTCTGGGCAGACCCAATGTTCGGATGCACATAGGTTCCTGTGCCTGCAGGCAGCTCTTTGTCCCTGTGGTCAGCTCTTTGTCCATGCCTGGCCTGCAATGCAGGTGCAGCTCGTCGGAGTGGCCATCCCCCCAGGCTCCTTGGGGGCTCACTTTCCCCCGTGGTGAGTCTTAAACAAATGTAGCAGAACCTGGAAACCAAGGAGGAGGCATCGGCCCTGGCAGTTAAGCGGTACTCACTGCAGACGTGCGCCAATAGAAAACGTAAGAGAACTTGAGGGCTTTGCTGGCTTAGAAATGCACATGTGGAAACACAGCGTCGCACCTTTTAGGGACTCCAGCTCAGCACACTTGTTTGGGGGTCGTGCTGTCACTGCCCTGACTGAGAACTCCCCCCAGCCTTGGCCTTGGAAGACAGTGTCCTTTCTTCTGAAAGCCCCGTGATTTTACATTGTTACCTGCAAATGCTCACCCATGTTTCATTGATTCTGCTTCAGATGTAAGGGTCAGCTTGGATATTATTTATTCATTTATAACAATAGCAGTTTTATAATCTCATTGGTACCAATTTGCCTGTGCTGTGGCGTCACTGTTTGAAAAGACGTCTTCAGCCACTCCCCCTCGTGCTTCTCCCAGAACCGCTGGGCCTGTTTGTGTGGCTCTGTTCCTGAGTGCTCTATTCCACTGCCTGCATTGATTCACGCATCTTTCTCCTGCCAGGACCACGCAGCCTCGATTACTTCAGCTGTGAAACACAGCTGCTGTTAGACACCCAGGTTCTTCTCACTTTTTATTTCCTTAATCCGAACTGCTTCTTGTTGTCCTAGGGCTTCTGCTTATGCACATAGAGTGAGCTTTTTCTCTGTATTGTCACTAGGGTGTTTTTATTGCATTAAATGCATAGATACCCAGAATGGCAGTGCATGCATCTAATAACAGATCTCTGGGAGGCTGAGACAGGGGGATCACAAGTCCAAGCCCAACTTGGGCAACACAGCAACTGATTGAAATCCTATCTCAGAATAAAAAATTTAAAAGGCTGAGGATAGAGCTTAGTTTGAAGGTCCTGGGTTCAGGTCCCAGTCCTCCAAAAGAAAAATGAATTAAGAAGAATTGGCATTTTAAATGTGTTAAGTCCTCCAAGCCATGGGCTCAGTTTTTATTTAAATAGCTTCAAATATTTACTTAAGTGTGTTTTGTAATTCTCAGCACTCAGAACTTCCGGATTCACACTGACGTGTGTACTTGCGTTCACTTCCGTTGGCATTGTGACCCCAGTGCTGGAGAAGCACAGAGCTCGCAGAGAAAGAGGCTGGGAGGGCGTGGGCAGAGCCCGGCCTGGGAGGGACCGGCTGCTCCTTGCACACTGCTCTGGGGCACAGACCGGGCCACTGCCATCACCCCTGGGCCGAGGGCCCCCAGGAGCCCTCTGGCCGCGAGCTCTGATGCCACCAGCAGAGCTGCGGCTCCACCCCTGGGCAGGTGTGGCCTCCCCCACGGAGACGCAGGACCTCCAGAGCCCAGGGTCAGCCCCCGTCACACCTGAGCACGCCCCGCCTGTGGCCCAGGATGGATGAGCCCCTGCTCTGAGGGTCCTGGGGCCTCGGTGGGGAGGTGGGACATAGAATTGTGTACCCCAGCGTCTGCAGGTACACGGCAGGTGTCTTTGTCGGACTCCTGGGCCTGCGTTTTTATTTCCGTTACTTACCATATTGTCACGGTGGCTCCAGCCCTTCCTGGTGGCTGTGAAACGGGACGCTCTCGGGACTAATTAGTGGCATCTGATGGGAAAACCACAGGTTCTACTGGTGTCGGCCACAATCAGCCTTCTGCATCTGCGATGCCCTTCAGGGGGTCACATCTCGTTACCCGGGGTGGCTTCATAACCCGATGTGACAGGCTGTATGACCACGTGGTTTGTCAACTTCAGGCACAGGTTTGGGGCGCTTGGCTGGGCGGCTGTGGGGCCACCGTGAAGTGTGACCTGCACGGTTCCATCGGTGTTTAACACTGCGGCGCCCACAGAGGAGTAAACAACCCTGCCGCATGTGGGGTCCCCGAGCACACGCAGCGAGGCCCTGTGTGCCCCGTGCCCTGGGCAACGGCTGGACAGAGATTCCGTCTGCTGTGGGCTTCGGAGCAAACCTCGGTCCTCAGCTTCGACTCGGGGGAGATCTGTTACACAGAAGAATAAGACAGCCAAACGTCCTCACGTGGCCTGAGGTCACCCTTAATGGAAACGATGCCTGAGGGGCCCTGCTGCAGGTCTTCCCCAGGGAGGAGATGCTGCTGCCCACTCTGCCTCTTGTGGGATCTCGCTCTTGGTGGTTTGGGTGGATAAACTGCTTTTCAGTTTTGTTTACTCTATTTAAATCAATATAGATGAGCAACTACAGGTGTGATTGAAGGTACATTTTCTAACGTGGACATGTTTTACGTTCAATGTATCTAATAGGACAACACTTGGATTGCATGTGGCTCACAGGTACGACAAAGCTAGACGTCAGCATGCTTTTCACCAGAGGTGCTGTTCCGGGTGACATGTCCCCACTGTGACCCATTCATTTCTGATGACACCACAGGTGGAGGACTGATGCCCTCACCAGGGAGGTAACGAGACTTTCCACCTGATACAGCTTTGCCTCTTTCCAGTGTCTTCCCAAAGGAATTAAAGACGTCACATTACAGGGATAAATGCACACCCGTCTTCACACCTGCGACCCATAGTGGCTAAATCCTGGAAGCACTTGTGTGCCCACCAATTGATGAATGGATAAAGAAAATGTATTTATACCTGACAGAGTACTACGCTCTCATAAAGAAGGTAAATGTGAAATCTCTGTAGGAAAATGAGTGGATCTTGAGGTCACAATGCTAAGTGAAATAAATCGGACAGAAGATAAGTATCACACTGTTTCTCTTCTATGAGAACCCCAAAATATACAGAATTTTAACCACAGCATAAAGTGAGATGGTAGGAAATAAGGAGGCAGATTGCAGAGATGGGAAAGCGGGGGGAAAGAGGGTGAGGAAGTGGGGAGAGAGGAAACCAGCCCCATGGCCCAGCTGTCCACGCAAACCCCCAGACAGTGGACTTACTATGTACCATAGAGATGCACCAGTGATGAACAGAGTGAGTCCACCAGGATGCCACACTTGGGGTCAGAAGCTAAAGCTGAGCTGGAGGTGGCAGAAGTGTATGCTGAGTGCACACATACGCACACGCACGCACATGCATGAACACGCACGCACGCGCACACACACACACGCGCGCGCGCGCTCACACACACACACCGTCTTTGGGAAAATCCAAAGAAGAGAGCTGGGTGCCTGG
The DNA here is from genome assembly GCA_004027295.1 of Dolichotis patagonum. Classification (NCBI taxonomy): domain Eukaryota; kingdom Metazoa; phylum Chordata; class Mammalia; order Rodentia; family Caviidae; genus Dolichotis; species Dolichotis patagonum. The sequence goes on along the minus strand of PVJX010007877.1, from coordinate 46,623 downwards.
CCACTGGTTTGACCAACACTGCGGCGAGACCAGAGGCCGTGACTGCAGAGCCAGCCTTGTTACAACCTCGCACACACTGCAGGTCACCGAGAGGCCTGCGCTGCCGCCCCTGAGTCTATCCCGGAGCGGGAGCAGCCAGCCTCCTGAGGACTTGCTCCGGTGGCTCTGCAGCCTGCCAGGCCCCCACCCCTGCCTCCAGGGCCACCCCAGACCTGGAGAATCTGCGCCCTCAGTCGGAACCACGGGAAGCAAAGGCAAGCGCTGCCTGTGGACAGGAGAAGAGGGCTTTGGAGAACAAGTGAGTGACTTTCAAACAGAAGTGGCAGCAGCCACACTGGAGCAAATCCACCGCTGTGCCACGCAGGTACAAGGACACACTGGGAAACCTGGCTGAGAGCTGGGAGATGAACGAAACTTAATGCAGAGTGAAAATTATTCGAAGTGGAAGGAAGCCAATTCAGCCTTGTCCTTTACCTACTTAAGGCTCACGCAGACTGTACAAGTCTCTGCACTGTGATTCACGCTCATCAGAGTGAGCATTGGACGTCTGGAAAATGATGTCAAATCCTGTAACTCATGGAACTGACAGAAGAGGAGAGAGAAGCATTGTGGTCTTCAAAATTAAAAATGTAATTCATATTGAGGCTAGACTGGGAGAGGAGGGGAGAGAAGGAGAGGGATAGAGACAGAGACAGAGACAGAGAGGGAAGGAGAGAGGGAGAGGGATAGAAAGGGGAAGACAGAGAAAAAGAGAGCTAGAGAGAGGGAAAGAATGTGATCCTTTACATGAAGCCTAAGTAACAGTTACCAAAATCCTTTCAAAGAAACACACACAGCACAAACCAACAGAACATGGTTCTCCGCAATGCCAGTGTAGAATTCCTAAAATATTAGCAAAGAGAAAAGCAATACTTCAAATAGTATTAAATAACCAATAAGGTCCAAGATACAAAAGACTTCATGACACATGTGTTAGCAGATCGAGCATACTCTAACTTTAACAGAAACCATCACAAATGAAAATATCAATCTCGGATTAAATGAAACTACTGTTGAAATGAACATACAGCTGCCTCCCTAAACAGAGCTGAGCAGCCACAGGCACAGGGTACTTAGGAAAGTGTGAGAAGTTTTCTTGTGAGCGGTGATCTGCAGGGACCCCTTTCTGTGACATGGTGACAGCCACAGCCCCCGAAGGAGAGCAAGGGGCTGACTGGACAGACACCACGGGCGGAGCCCCTGTGCATCCAGAGCCAGTCTCCTCAACATGTGACAGCCCTCACAGGCCACCACGCGAAGCAGAGGGATGGATGTGGGAGAGCAGAAAGACTTGGGAAGGGGCTTCAGTGGGGGTCCTGGCGCAACGCACCCACAGTCTGCACAGAAGCCCTGGTGGATGCTGGCTGTCTGGAAACCCAGGTTAGGGTTACCAGTCTGCAACCGTTTATCAGGCTGTGCCGATCTGATGGTGTTAGGAGACTCTGGACCAGCACAGCACGCCTCTGGCTGTGTTGGAAGCAGTTCCAGAGATGATTGGCATGCAGATCAACAAACCAAGGAGAGACCCACCCTGATGGTGGATGGTGTCATCCAATGGGCTTTCAGCATGGGTAGAATAAAAGGGGAAGAAAGAGGACCGTGCTTCCTCTTGAGAAAGCTTCCTTCTGCTAAAGTGGCCGTGTTCTTGGCTGCAGTCATCTGTGGACATCAGACTCTGGCTTCTTCATCCTTCATACAGATGCGATCCAATGACTCTGGGCAGCTTCCGGGACTCTGACGTCGCTGGCACTGCCCTGACCCCACCTGGTCTGCAGCTTCCAGCTTCTTCGCCCAAGCCTCACCCCGGCCTTGCACCCCTCCAGCTGCAGCCCACTCTGAAGCCTGGCTAGTCCTCTCATGGTCTTTGTCCTTCTGGTCAGTTCTCCTCCTGTAGAGGACCAGAGATGATCTGACCAGACCATGGTGCAGGAAGGAATGAGTCCTCCTTTGCTGCCGGGATCTTGGCTGGAATCATCCACAAAGATGTATCGGCATTCATAGGGTCCACTGCAGGGCAGAGGACCTGGGTGTGGGCCAAGGCAAAGCCCTGGGTCCTCTCTGTCATAGGCATCGCTGAGTCCGGCCCCTCAGAGGGCAGATGGGCAGCAGGACTGGGTGTTAGTGCCGGAGCACGGCGTGAGGGCCAGGACCACTGCTCAGACCCGCCCGGCATCTCAAGGCCTGGGATGAGCTGTCAGCCCCGAACGTCTGCGCAGAGACGGCTTCTCACTCTGTAATTCGACACATCCATCCAGCTTACTGCTTCTAACGTGGAGTCAAAGATTTCTGCATGATGAATGTGAGACTCCGGAGCCAAATTTCTCTGCTACGTGCTAGAGGCTGCGCTGGGTAGCAGCATGTGGTGACAAATGTTTGTCCCCTCAGCAGAGTTTCTTTCCTCATCAAAAACTTTCAGAAAACATCGTCTCATTTTTGCTGCATAGTTCAGAGGAAGAAACTAACTTTAGTAACATGACATTATGTATCACTGTAAGTACAACTCGGCTTAAAAATGATTTACCACGTTTAGGAGGAAGCTGTCTTTTGGACCATTTTAGTTCATTCCTGAAAGCAAGTGATTGAAATTCAAGAATCCACTCAAAAACAATGTCAGATAAGTTCATCTGTTTTTTTAGTGGCCCTCAGCTGGTGAAGTCCTGTGCAGCAAGTGACCCAAAGGAGAAGACTGCAGGTAAATGAAACCCCCTCCCAGATCGGATCCTAAGGTGCTTCTGGGTAGGAAAAGCCTCGGAGGTCTCCTCGAGGTCGAAACTCCTGCCACCCAGGCCACCACGCAGGCGGCCGGGAGATGGTGGGTTCTCATCTCCAGCTTCACAAATCGGGGCTGCCCTGTGTGTAAACAACCCGGGAAAACACCACCAGGACCCGCGGTCCACCTCAGCCACTGTTCACACTGATTCCCAGGAAACACAGAGCCCGTGTGATGGGGAGGACACCGAGGGAAGCGCCCGATTTCCTGGGACGCTCACTTCTGTGGCCTTCAGAAGAAATCACGGAGGTTCTAAGCAGCTGCTGGGCCCCGCGCCAGTCCCGGAGCTGCGCCTTCCCTGAGAGGAAAGGGAGCTGCACCCTTGCACAGGGGGGCACCCCGCTTCTCCCCAGACACCTGGCAGCGTCCGCCCGGGCTCTAAGCGATGCAAAAGAGAAACCTGGAGGTAAAAACACCGCCGTGGTGCTGTAGTGCCTTTGCTCTCACCGTGTTTACGGACCTAGCGGCCTTTATTCTTCTTTTGGAAGGGGCTGCAGGCATCCCTGACGCGTAGGGGGAGCCCTAACTGATTTGCTCCTGATGCGCTGAACACCAATTGCGCGTTCCAAAAGTTGTCTTGGAGCGCCCTCTGCTGGACTGGAAGCCAACGCTGTCACACAATATTCCGCCTCTGTAGGCTGCAATTGCTTTCCTAGTTTTTACTCTTAAATTTATACATCCGTTTCATTCTTCTTTATTAACTTAATAGACCTTATTTATTGGGTAAATCATGATAAATTGCTACATGTATACAGTGCATGATCAAATTAGAATAGTTAGCGTTTTTAACCCATTTCCAAACATTTAAAAATGTTTTTGATTAACACAATACTTTTACCAAATATCTTATTGACAGTTTTATGACTTTAATCATGCAATCGTGAACAGTAGTTTTGTACTGGCCCTTCTAGAGGGCGATTGGTTAGTGACTAAAAGGCACATATCACTAAGGAGCCTTTCCAGATAGCTGATAGGAAGTGAAGAAGAGAGAGATAGGGAGAAAGACAGAGACAGAGACAGATAGAAAGATGCAGAGGCAGAGACAGAGGGCGAGTCCAGCAGGTTCCAGCTCATATCTCCACTCTTTGAGGCTGGATTTTCCAGCGTCGGGCCCTAGGTTGGATATTACAGTAACATAATGATCTGTGCCCCCAAGAATACTCGGCAAAGCACGTCCTGGCCGCCAGCGCCTCAGAATGCAACCGTATCTTGAGATAGGGCCGTTGCAGGTGTGACGAGCTGAAATGCGAGCACACAGGGCTGGGGCCCCTCGCCCGACCGACCAGTGCCCAGTAGAAAGTGACCTGGGTGGAGCTGCGGCGAGGCGGAGGGACAGCTGCACAGCAAGGACCCCCAGCTGCCCGGAGGGAGGGGTAGGCCTGGGACGGGGACACTTGGATCTTGCCACGCCTGGCCTCGGCCTCCAAAACCCTGAGGCAGTGCTGGCAGAGCCTCATCTCCTCACCCTGGGCACCTCAAGGGGGTGCAAAGTCAGAGATGGAGAACAAGCAGCAAGGACTTGTTAACCCTCACCCTCCTCCTTACTCTCCTTCCTTCCTGGCCACTGTGATGTGAGCAGCTTCCCTCTGCCAGCCCCTTCTTCCCCGCCTCCATGCCAGGCAGCCCGCCAAACGTGGACCTGAACCTTCTGATCCAGGAGCTGAGATAAACCTCTCTTCTGGCAGTTTGTGGGTGCTAGCTAGGCCGGCTCAGCAGTGCGGACAGTGACTGGGAAGACCCGCAGCTGGGCATCTCCGGGCCCTTCCGCCTGTCGCATCAACCCATGGATTTGTCCTGCTACCTAGCAAAGGAAACCCTGTAGCGCCCAGCTGTATCTTGGAGCTTACACTCTGCATCGTCAAAGGGGGCACAAGTGCTTCGGCCCCAGCAGGAAACAGCTGAAGTGGCGAGGAGACCGTCCAGTCTGTCCTGTGCTTCGAGGTTCCTTTTCCCTGAGGAATGAGTGCCTTAGTGTGGGCAGGGGCAGGTGTGTCAAGCCCTTCGTTTTTATTTGGAAGTTAGACAAAGTCAGAGAGGTGACTCTGGATGCGGACTCAGGAGTGCACAGCCGGGGAGGCCTCCTCCACCAGCTCGGCCAGGCCTGGACCTGAAGGGCAGCAGGGAGGGACAGGGGCAGCCAGGAGCACACGGAGATGCCCTGTGAGCCATCAGTGGAGCAGCAGATGGCCTCGGGGGCTTCACAACCCCCAGGGAGGTTCTGTCTACACCTGCTGGCCGTGCTGAGATGCAGGACTGAGCAAAGGGGACCCTCTCCTTCTCCTTCTCCTCACCACGGCTGCCTGAGCCTGGCCCTCCACACCCTCGGGACACAGCTGGTGGCTTCTGTGGGCCTCGCGTGCCCTCTCTGGCCTTCTCCGGACACCCCTCACAGATGCTGCTTGAAGAAACAGCTCAGCAGGCAAATCTCTGAGCCACGCTCCTGGAATCCTCATTCCCGAATCGTCAGCCCAGAGAGACTCGTCCACGCAGCCTGCCCCGTGCTCCCCCGGCCCCCTCTGTTGGGAGGACGGCAGCCTGACGCTGGGAGTGGACCGCAGCCCAGCAGGTTCTGCGCAGCCCTCTGCTGGCCGTGGGTTCACAGGCACCCTCGGCCTTGGCTTACGCTGTGCTCCCCACTGCTTTTCTACCCATTTTTCTTCTGTTTGAGTCCCTAGAAGCACCAGGTGGAGGTCCTCGAGGCTTGCGCCCCCAGCACCCGTGCCTCTCTTTCTCCCATCACCCTCCTTTCCTCCTCCCTCCTGCTCTTCTCTCCTCTGCCCCCCCACATCCTCCCACTGTGGGCAGCTTCAGCGCAGCAGCCAGCTGTGTGCATGTGGCTGTGTCCAGCCCCGACCCCACCTGACAGTGCTAAGGGGCATCACGGCAGGGAAGCCCTAGAGACACCTCCACTCAGCGTGGGAAGGACCAAGCCCTTCCTCCCCGGACCCGCTGCCCACCTGGGGTCACCCCTCAGGCACTGCCGCTGTCCCGCCTCCTCTGTCACTCCTGCTTCTCACCCAGCCTTGGCACTCTCCTCCCCAAACCTGCTCCATCCCTCTCTCTCCTGCCCTGCATCACCAGCCTGGCCCGAGCTTGGAGACCTTGATCCCTGCTCCTCACTTGCATTGTACTGTCAGGGTAAAGCCTGTCCCACGTGACCCTCCAGCCCTGGTGCTTGGGGTCTTCCTGCCTTCTGCTCCTCTGTGCGTCCCATCTCCTGTCTGAGCTTTTTACCAGGTGTACCCCACCTCCCACAGCCCCAGTGTCTTCCAGGTTCCATGTCCTCTACCCAAGAGCAGAAAGGGTGCCCAGCTTTTCCATGCCTGCTTCTCGTTTCTTGACCTTGAAGTCTGAGCCACATTCACTCCCTGGAGGTTCTCCAGTCACCTGCTCTCGGGATTGGCTCCTTCACAACTGCAATGTCTGCTTGTGAGTATACTTTGCTATAATTATTATTTGATGAAGGCTTATGTAACCCTCAGAAGGTGAATTCATGAGGTCAGCTTTTTTGTGCTTAATTTTAGCTCCATTTCTTCTGAGCTTCAGCCTGCCTCTCCCCATATACTAGGAGAGTATGTGTCAGGCTTTAGAACTAAAATGTCCTCCCAAGGTCTCATGTGTTCAGAGTTGGACTTTCAAAGGTGACCAGCTCATGGGGACACTATACTCAGTGGATCAGTCCACTGGTGAGTTCATAGCTGAATGTGCTGCTAGAGGGAGCCCTAGTTGGAGGTGGTCCCTGGGGCTGGACCTGGGACCTGGACCTTGGTCCCCAGAGCTTGCCTCTCTCTCTTTCTTGCCTCCATGTATGGAGCAGATTTCCTCCACCACATCCTTCCACTATGCCACTTCTATTTGGAGCCAGGGGATCACAGGCTGAACCCTCTAAAACTGTGAGCCAAAATAAACCTCTCCTCTTTAAATATGCATGAGACATATTGTCCCAGTGAGAAGCCAGCCAGTACAACACAATTCGTGACAAATGTGTCCTGGAGCCATCTGCTTGAATGGCAGAGAGATGCTGGAAAGACAGAGATGGAAAAGCCCTTCCTCAATCTGTTTCAGCTGCTGTAACAAAATACCACTGAGTAGTGGAAAAAGAAGATAAATTCATTTCTCAGACTTATCAGGCTAGAAAGGTCACCATCCAGGCACCCACGGACCCAGTGTTCTGTCACACTTTGCTGGCTCAGACCATCTGCTTCCTGGGACTGCCCTGGAGGGAAGGGACCCACCCAATTATCGGGGCTCCACCTCACAGTATGATCATCTCTCGAGCCCACCTCTTGGTTCCACTGCGCTGGGGTTAGGATTTCAGCGTATGAAATTTGGGGGAAACAAATGCTGAGACCCCAGCACCACTGACCGTTTTGGTGAAGGTCGTGGTGCCCACTGGATGGACTCAGCTGAAGTCAGTCCAGGTGTTTTGTAAGGAAAGAGCCCACGTGGGGCCTCGGGCATGGACAGAAGCGTGAGGAACCCTAGGAGCTCGGGGACTGAGTGGGGCAGTTATCCTAAGAGACAGACGACTGTCTGGACAAACAGCATGGGTGCAGGGTGGCCGGCTGCCAAGCGGGCTGAGGCATGGCTGTCCCGACTTCCCTAAGCAGCCCCAAGCCTGTGATAAAATCAGCTGTGCACCAGGTCCACTGTCCCCAGTGGAGAGAGAACTTTCGGCGCCTTCTCTCATGACTGCAGCACAAGAGGGCCCGAGTCACACCCACCCCGGCTTGGCGGGGGCAGGTAAGTGGGTGACGCTCGGCCATTCTCGGGACCTCTAACATCGTGCAGCGAATGGGATGGGAGGAAGGCTCAGGGCACACGGCGTCCTGCTCAGGCCTCTCAGCCCAGCTCTTCTAGCCAACTCCAGGTGCCTGCTTCGGCTTCCCCAGGGGACCCTTGTCCCCATGGCAACCAAAGAATGTCCTTGAACATCTTAGGTCAATATGAAGTCCCGTGATCTGCAGCTCCTCCTGCTCAGGCGGGGTGCAGAACACACCCCCGGTGCTCCAGGGGAGAAGCTGGTCCAAGACAGCAGTAACACCGGCTCTTCCGGTTTGTCCCCAAGGGCCTGGGCGGCAGGGCTTGGTCCTGCCTGGTACACAGCTGGCAGGGAATGCTTCTTCTCCACCGGCACTGGCGGTGTGCTTTTGGGGAGGCATTCCAGGCAAAGGCCACCGTGCCAAAGAGCTTCGTCATTGGGAGCCTGGCCCTGGGTGGCACTGATAAAGCCAAAGCTGAGCTGCTGCTCAGGAACAGAGGTGTCCTAGTCCCACCCCGGATGTTCTGATGGAACAGGAAGTCCGGGATGGCTCTGATAAGTGACAGCTACCACTTCCTATCACGCAGGAGCTCCTGGCTCCCTGCTGACCGCCGTTTATGCAGGGTCGCATTTGATGCTGAAAATCAGCGGTCCCGTGGAGGCTGCAGTGAGGAATGTGCTGTTTCTCCATTTCCCCAACGCATCTGTTTTGAATAAATATGAAAAATCATTTATTTCAGTTTTATAAAGTGAAGATGTGATATAGTAAAAATAGCAAAAACACAAAAAAAAACACACCAAAAGATAAAAAAATCCCGCAAAGTTTCTAACTGTACCTCCTTAGCGCTGGGCGCTGCTCACTTGGAAAATCTCTCCATAAACCTCACGGCTGAGAAGGCACTGACAGGGGCGTCTGTGTCACCCAGGAGGTTTGCTCTTCTGAGAACAAATCTTACCACCAGCCCCTAAGCAAGGCGACATTCGCGGCCTTCCCTCCACGCACCACCAGGGGGCACTGCTGAGCTGGGAAGATGGCAGGTCCTGAAATTCTCCAAGAGAAAGAGCCCTGCCCGGCCTGCAGAAGGCGAGCGGCAGGTGGAAAGGGCGCGGGTTTCAACTCTCATCCAGATGCTTACTGCGAAGGATGGATGAGGGCGGAGGTGCTTAGTGCAGACCTGATTAACCCTGGAAAAAGAGCATGTGTGCCGGTGTACTCCCGCCCTCCGGAGAGCGGTCGGAGGGTCGGAAGTTCGAGCCGAGTCTGGGTGATTTCATAACTTCGGAGGACCCTAACATAGTTTTACAATTTTAATGGATTGAGGATTTACAAAATCCCTGAGTTCTATCCTCAGTGTCAAATAAAGACTTGCTGCAATTTTTATGTATAATAATTGTTGCTGTTTTTATAAAATCTCCCCGTTTACTCCTCCAATTAATTATATCTTTTGAAAATATCTCATCTGCTTCATCGTACTGGAACACCGGGGTCACAGGCTCAGCCATGGCCCAGGGTCCCCAGTGCAAATGCTTGGCTCTAGCCGCAGGTGGCTCTGTCCGTGACCCCGGCGCACGAAGCGAGCTGGGCTGAAGCTCAGGGCACAGCGCCATCTGCAGACCCATGGTGGGATAATTCCTTCACCCGTCCCCGCGTCAGTCCCTCCCTGATCTAACCTGAGCCCGGATCACAGCCATCTCGGAGGCTCAGGAGAGAACTGCTCCGTCAGAGCCTGCACCGTCAGTGCTGCCCAGGTTCCTGCTCACAGGGAGAAGCAGACGGAAGCCGGAGCGCGCTGAGCCCGGCCCAGGACTTGGCTCCTTCACACTCACCGACGACACAGGCCGCAGAAACCTGGTCTACATATTTAAGTGCTGTGACCCCTTCCAGGACACATGGATTTAAAGAAAGAGAAGGCACAGGTAAACCTAAACCGAGGGCACCCTGGTGAGCAGCACTGGTACCCTGAAAGCTGGCAGCAAGTGGGGATGGTGCACAGTGACAGAAACTAAAACAAACAGCCAGGGCACTGCGAGAAGGAAACCGCCACCCACAGGCCGTCAGTCCAGGGGAGAACCCGCAGGCAACGGCATCCTGGGTATTAGTCTCACGGCATTTGGGGTGCAACTTCCTGAGACTAACACAGACAGTTCAAGAGGAATAAATGCCCTCACCCTATAGACACAGGAAGGAGTCAGGGGGAAGAGCAGGGTGCCTCCAATCTACCCTCAGCTCTACAGTTAGCAAAACAACTGCATCAAAGTGTAATTACGTGTTCTATGCTAACTCATTTCAGTTATACTCCTACTTTCTCTTGGTTCACTGGGAAGATCTTGTGCTGTTACCTGTTTTTCTTCTTTTCAAGTAAGAGTCTTGTATGTCTATGCCTTGTACTCTAACTACTTTGAAGGTAATGATAAGCAGTGTATTAACTCTTCTTAGTCTCTTCTTATTTTGTCATGAAATTTAGTTTTATTTTCACATAAAAAGAAAATATCTGCACATAAATATAGATTTTCAGGAAAGTAGATGGAGATTAGTCAAGTCGTTAACAAACTGTGGTCTTCATTCAGCCTCCAGCCATGGCCTCCTGTCCACAAGACCCTGGCCCAGCCTGCGCCTCACAGCTGGTCCATGGTCCACACGGTCACCCTGGTGGTGGAGACCCAGACCACAGCACAGCGAGAACAGTCAGCAAGGGCAAACGTGCCTGGCAGCTGCTCCACCGTGCAGCTCTGTGTAGGCTACCAGTCCTCCAGGCGAGGCCTCCCCATCCCTGGCTTCCCTCGGCCGACCTCCGGGGAGGCCCCTGGCCCTCCTGCCCTGCCCATGTGGCTTCAGTTGGGTGGGGACAGGAGCCCCCACACAGGAGCGCACACAGGAGCGCACCCCTCCTGAGGGTTTCCGAAGCCACCCATCTCCTCGCTACCAAGATGCTCTCCACACGTCTGCGAGAATCCTGATTGCAGATGGAGCTGTGGACAGCTGGAAAGGACAGTTCTGGCTGGACACTGTTTGTCCCCTGGGCATTTCCATGTTTACAGAGTGTCCCCTAGCTCGTCACTGTTCCTGTTATACATCACAGTGTAACCAGCTTTCGCGGATGGATGGTGTTAACAACCATGTCGCAGTGCCCATGGTTCCGTGGCCCAGAAGTTTGGACAAAGCACCCACCTGGCTCCATCTCCGACCCCCACCCCTGTGGCCTCAGAAGGGCTGGAGCCCTCGGCAGTGCTTTCACCCACACATCTGCAGGCCAAGCTGCTGGGCTCCAGCTTTCCGCCTTTGTGGTCCTCTCCTTGAGACGGGGCTCTGGGATCCTCCTGTGACTGGCCTGGGAGCCAGGCGAAGCTGTGTTCTCCAGCAACCTCATCAGAAGTCACACACACCCTCACACCACCCTGTCCTGGCAGAAAGGCCCAGGTGCTTCCCTCCTGCCCCCAGCATCCCCGGGGAGGACTGTGGGCCCCACCTCTGGAGGGGGCGTGGCCAGAGACAGGCAGCCCCAGGGGAGGAGCTCCAGCCAGGGCACCCCAGGACAGCAGTGTCAGGGTCTCTGTTTAACCTGCTGTCCCCAGGCTGTGCTCTCACACCCTGGGGAGCCATTCTGTCACCAATCAGTGTCCCCACGTACTGGAAGAAAAGGCTTCTCCTGAGCCTCTACCACAGTAATTCTCTGGGTCTCTGCAAGGAGGGGCAAAACACTTAATCCCATTACACTGGTTATTCTTTTACTGCATCTGCTATAGTCTCGTCACACTGAAACGGAAAAGATAATGGGTAAAAACACCAGGATCCACAGTTCTTGTGTCCCCAAGGATTGGGAAGAGGGGTGAACCCGGTGACAGGGCCAAACCAGTGACAGGTGGTCATCAGCTCAGAGCTTGGGCCCCAGTCTCTGGCACCCAGGCCATGGCTCACACATGTGACCCCTGCTCTGCGTCCTCAGAGAGAGCAAGCCTCAAGGGACCCGACCTCTGCCTAAGACCAGATAGGTCAGGTGCTCAGGGAGCAGCTCTCCAGGGCCAGCATCACCCCCATCAGCCTTGGGCGGGGGCCTGTCACAGGCAGGGGACTGCCATCACTTGAGACTTCCTTTGAGATACACACAGGTTGAATGCGCTTCCAGCTCATCCAAACGCTGTGTAATTCTGCTTACGCTTACCCAGGAGAAATACTGGCACCCACTTTTCCTAAAGGAAAAGAGGTTGCCTAATTTATGATTTCAGGGGATTCAGTCGATGGTCAGCTGGTTCCGAAGCGGAAACAACGTGGGGGATGGTGCGGTGGAAGAGAGGTCCTTGGTCCGTGGTGGCCAGCAGGCGGAGCAGACCAGAGGTGGGGGTGGGGGGAGGCGACTGGACAGACACCCCAGGGACACACCTCTACAGCCCGCACAGACACTCTGAGGTGTGCTTTCTACGCCCTGGGTGGCTCCCCGGCAATCAAGAGTCCCCGCCACGTCTTTGGCAGGTGTGACTGAAAATGTGGCCACAGCTGTTGCCGATACTCCACAGCAGAAGGCAGGCTGGTGAGGACGTGGTGTACCCTCGGCCTCACCACGGGGGACATTGGTGACTCCCAGCTCTTCTCAAAGCCAGAATGCCCGTGGAAGGTCAAGGTTTTGAGTCCATTCGGGACAGGGAGGCAGCCAGGACAGCACAACTGAGACCCTCAGGAGAGAGTGCTCCAGAGTGGCAGGAACAGTGGTAACAGTGAGAGGCAGGGTCCTCGGAGTGATTCGGGGCAGTGTCTTTTACCACACTAAATCTTTAAACATGTAGCTAGTCTCCGTGTTTTCGGTCACGCCTCGGATGCGCTCTATTGCGGTTGGCCACACTCCCTGGGCAGGCATTGGCTTCCCTTGCCCTTTGCACTTCCTGCCCGTCCAGGCTTTTGCTCCTGGTTTTGCCTGTCCTGGTTTCAGCCAGCTGCGGGTATGCAGACTGTGAGGACCTGGCCAGCCGCTCTGGGCCCGACTGCCTGCAGCCCCTACACCTTGACCAGGTGACGAGTGACTCGGTGATGTGAGGTCAGCAGCCCACAGTTCAACAAGGGCAATTTTAAAACACCAATTGCATTCACACTTGTAACTATCTATCCGCTCTTTTCTTTACTTTTAATGAAAAGTTTGTTTCTGGAAAGGAGCTCTGAAGCGCCGGCTTTGCTGCACACGGTGACTGGGAGCTCACCGGCCTGCCCTCTGGAGTTGCCGATGCTCCGACTGCGTGGCAGCCCCTTCCTGCGCTTGTCCCAGCCCCATGAAGGTCGCTGGCTCCAGTGTCCCCACACTGCGAGGGCCCAGGCCAGCGTCCTGCAGGTCCCCTGGCTGCTGCTGCCCGTGCCCCTGCTCTGTGCACAGCAGCAGCAGCCCGCCCTTCCCCAGTGGTGTCCGCAGCTGCTCCCCGGGGCTGTCATCCCATCCCCTGTGGTCAGCGATGCAGGCGAGGGAATCCGGTGTCCACTCCATGCTCCACAGGGACCAGGGTCCGGGGCTCTCCTTTACTCAGCTCCTGTTTCCGCAGGAAGTGTCGGGCTCCTCTTCTGGGGAACGTGGCCCTCAAGCAGAGTCGCCTCTTACTTTTGTGCCTTGGCCCTCACTGGGTTCCAAGCTGTCAGGGTCGAGTGGGACGTGTGTGACCCCAGGACACACTGAGCCGCTGTGAACAAGGCGAGCCTGTGTCACTTCTCAATATTCCCCCAGCAAACTTTTCTTTCTTTTTAGCCAGGCTCAGAAGAAAGTGTCCCGAGTCAGCCTCGTGACTCACTGGGGCGTGAACTGTGAGGAAGGCACACAGGCAGACAGGCTGGGGAGGGGCCCAGTCCAAGGCACACAGCTGGTGTGGGCGGAGGCAAACGCAGCCATCCACACAGGTGCCGATGCAGGTCCAGTCCTCCCAGCAGGGCCAGTGGGGTGCAGGTCCGACCCTCCCAGCCATCCAGCTGTAGGGCCGAGGTCTGGCCAGACAGAGGGGACAGGTGCTGGCTCAGAGCTCGGTGGGAGGAGGTCTGGCCGGTCCTGGGCTGGCACAGATCCAGCCACCTGCATGGCCCCGAGCCCACACTTCAGGCCAGGCCTCCACGCATCGCTGGGCTGCTGCAGGTTACAGGCCTCGGGTGCCTCTGCCCAGGGGCGGGCTGCAGCAGGAGAGCAGCAGGGCGCTCACCCAGGAGCCCACCTGGGCAGGCCTGGGAGCCGGCCCCGGGCTGCGGGCCCACCCCACCTCCTGGAGCCGAAGCTCAAGGCACACGGTGGGGGCTGCTGACCAGCCCTGGGCAGCCCCCAGCCTGTGTGAGTGCCTTCAATCAGCTGCAAAAGCTGGCTCAAAGCCCCTGCCCAGAGCGCCCCGCAGGTGCCAGTACACAGTAGCCGGGCTGCTGGGTGACTGGGAGGGTGAATCTCAGGCAGCCTGCGCTGTCCGGCCTCCTGTGGTATTTTTGTTGATTGTGTTCTTCTAAACGGGTCATTAATCTGCACATGAAACCACACTGGGGAGGGGGCTGCCCGAGCTAAGGAACTCTGCCTCTCCCAGTTCAGGACTGACTGGTCCCAGGTTGCCCCAAACTGCCTGATTTCAATACTGAAAGCCTTGCACATCCCAGAAACCCCGGCTCGGTCCTGGGGGAGCGGAACTGATGTCCCCCTGCCAAGGGGCAGATACTAAGGTGCTCCCGCAGCAGCAAACCCGCTGCAGGGCTAAATCATCCCTGTGAAGTCTGGGCTGCCACACTGCGGGCTCACACGTGGTCTTCCAGAGCCAGCCGCTAGAGGGCAGCAGAGGATCGCGAGTCTAAACTGGGCCACCTTCCAGGGTCTCCTCTGACCAGGGCCTTGCAGGACGATGTCCTCGGATGGGACACTCGCCTGCGTCTGTCCCATAAACCCTCGCTGCCCTGTGTTTGGGAAAGCCCTGGTGTGCTTGGTTTGCCGTTCAAGTGTCTTCAGAGCCTTCAGGTTGGTTTTCCTCATGTCAGAGGGTGCAGGTTGATTGGGTCAGCAGAAATGACCACTGTCATGCTGGAAGACAACTGTACACCTCTGTGCTGCGCTGTCCTTGCCAGGTGTTTGGAGGAAAACTTGGGCCTTCGAGTCTGCTCAGGAGCCTGACAAGGCTGGAAAGGTCGTGACGGTTGAAGGAGCCTGCCCCATCCTCGGGTCCAGGGGGTACCCAGCTGGTGGGACCCTGAGCCGGTCCTTCTGGTCCTTGCCTCTGTGGCTCTGCTCTTGCCAGGTCTGCTAAGGGCCAGTGACTCAGGCAGTGCCAGCACCCAGAGCAGGCTGGCAGCAGGTGTGAACCCAGAGCCACTGGCCGCAGCAGTGGCCACTGTCGCCCGTCCTCCTTGGCCTGTGGCCATGTCTTCCCCATGGGCCTTGGCTTTCTCCTCCCCAGCCTGTCTCCCCAGAGGCTTCCTTACTGGGGCGCTATCCCTGGGCCCAGGGCCCATCCTGGTGCACCTCATCTAACCACAGCTGCTGAGACCCTAAAGAGCTGAGAGCGGCCGGGGCTGTGGGTCCACCGCAGCCCCAAGCAGCCAGGCCCAGAGTCTCCCCGGAACCCTCGCTGCTGCCGCCCCAGAGGACACAGCCGCCTCCAACACCTTTAACTCAGCGGGACTGACCGGGAGCTCATGTCCTCGGCTGCTGTCAAGATACTGGGATTTCCACAAGTGGGCACTGAAAGAGTGAAGCCGGTGGTGCACGCTCAGAGGGGTACCCACCCTGGGAAACCCATAGCCAGTGCCCACTGGAGGGCGCCCTCGCTGGTTTCTAGTCCTAATCTCTGTGCTCTACCTTGGAGGGGCTGGGAAGTAAGGGTGGAGGGTAGGAGGCCTGGAGCTGTGAGTCACAGTCCATGTCCCAGCCAGCCGGCCACCTGCCAATGCCCACACACAGGGCCATGTCGCGGCCACCAGTGCCCAGGCGCTCAAGGGCCTGCTCTGGTCTCAGGCCCGAGATGGCTGCCGTGTGCCGTGTCCTCCCTTAAGATCTGGAAGCATCAGCAGTGCAGAGGGAGCCGACTGCAGCTTCTGGTCCCCTGCTGTTTGCAGCAGGCCCTTGCCCAAGCAGCCCTTGGTGGAGGGACCGGGGTCTCCTGCCCACCCCGGGAGCAGGCGGTCAGAGCTGTCCCAGATGGAGGGCGCCGCCTCCCTGCACACCCCCCATTGCTCACTGCTCCCCAGCACCACCCTGCGTGGCCCTGCGTGCTGTATTCCGTCTTCCATCCCTGGCTGTGAACACATGGACCTAGAAACCAGTAGAGGAGACCTGTCCCTGTTGTTCTGTGTGTCTGGCCATCCCCATCCCCCCAGGCAGGTGTCCCCAGCTCTCCGAGGGTGCGAGGGTCAGGAGGAGACCACACTGTGGCCTCAGCAGGGCCCACTGAAACTCATGGTCCTGGGGAGACGGCACAACAGGGACATCAATAGCACGGTGTGAAAACCAGAGCCCAGCGCTGGGCACCCTGCTCTGCCAGGGCAGGAAACCCAGGCAGCCTCCCTGCAGGGCAGCTGAGAGAGGGCAGTGCAAGGCCCTGGACACCAGAGGAGGGGTCCCGGACTATGCAGCGCGGCACCGTCCTCTGACAGAAGAGGAGCGCAGAGGCTCCAGGCTGGGTGAGCACCCTTCCGCTGAGCTGCCGGGGCCGCTCGGACGGCAGGCTTTGTAACTGTGACTCAGCACTGGGCAGAGACTGGGCCGAGACGCTGGACAGAGGCACAGTGAACTGGCCGCTCTGAGCTCCGGTCCCCATGGTGCCCAGAACCTGTGATCACGGGCACTGGGTGCCCTTCCTTACATCCTCACAGAGCTGCAGACGGAACTTACAACTCCATATGAAATACCGGGCACTCTGAAGGGGTGAGGACAGCGCGGTCTGGTAAGTCTTACAAAACAAATGGGGATGCGAGCAGGGAAAAGCAGAGCCTCGTGACCTGCAGAGCCGCGCGCAAGATAAATGTCCAGCTTGCAAGCTCAAGGGCACCCGCTGACATCACAGCAGAGTTCAGCGGGATCATATAACTGTCACCTCCAGAAGGCGGGACTTGATGCATGAAGGAGCCAGGAGATGAACCCCTGATTCATACTCTGTGCATGACAATCACCCACGTTCCCGGGCCAATACTTTTAATTTAATAAGCCCGGGTGTCAGGGGCCACTCGAGATAGATTGCAGCTGCTGCTGCCCACACCCTTCTGCCTTGCGAAGCTCCCCTCTCCCCTCTGCCTCCCTCCGCGCCTACAGGACGGGCTACTCTTGGGTCCGTGTGTGTGTGTGTGTGTGTGTGTGTGTGTCCGCAGGCACCCTCCCCATGAGCAGTGCGTGTGTTTCCACAACTGTTTCCATCGTGCCTGGAGATACTGAGGATGTGGCCATCTGCGTTCCTGGTCACCTCTCTGTGCAGTGAAGAAAAGCCATCGGCCCCAGAAAACCCAGCAAGCAGATGAAGCTGCCATTCTCCTGTGAGTTCCAAACCAAAAAGTGTTCAAAATATCATACTCGCAATGGAAGCAATTTTATTAAGTCACCCAAGGATGAGCAGCCCACTGGAGCGTCCCAGTTATTATTCTTATTTTTTTTTTTTTTAAGAATAGCAACTGCAAAGAAAGAAAATTGAAAATGAACTCACACTGGGCTAGAGGTTAAGTGTGTGTGCACAAGGAAGAGGAGACTGTTTTTTAGAATTTATTTTCATTCTTCCAAGAAAGTGACACTCGGCCACGATAAGGGACAAGGCTCCTCAAACTCTCACAAAAGATCTGTGTCCTTAAGTGAACCGTTGTGAAAGAGTCAGGGCGAAGGAGGAAAGAGGTGACACCCTGGGTGCAGAGCCAGGCTGTGGGGATCCGGCCACCCCTTCCCGCTGGGTCAACCAGAAGCAGAGCCTGGTGACAGCTGCACGTGTGCCCGAGTGATAAGAAAACAGGAAAGCAGGCCAGTTCAGCGAGCACAGAAAGGGCCCTCGGTGCCAGGCATGAGACCCACCGCAACGTAGAGCCAGGGCGGGAGTCCCCTCAAGTCCCACCAGTCAGCAAGGGGGACAAAAGCAGGGGCCGTGCCCTCCACAGCAGCCCGGGAAACGCTAAGAAAAGCCCGGGAGCAGCGCCACCTGCTGTGGGATCCAGGAAGAGCAGAGCCTCCGGGTGGGCGGGGAGCTCCCTGGCTGGGGCTGGCATAAGGCCTCCATCACAGCTACCAGGGACCAGGTTAACCACTCAGCGCAGACGGCCGGCCACTCCTCTTCCACCTTTGTTCTTGGGGACCTGGAGGATCCAGAGATCCTGAGGACCGGATCTTTGGAAGAGCACCCCAAACCTAGATCGGGATGGAAGCCCTGGGCTTGCGTTTTATAGTTGCTCTTCCACCAGAACGAGGGCCCCACATTGTTCACTAAAGTTTGGAGAGTGTTGGTAGAGATCCATGCAACTGTATCTGGTAGATAATTCTCTGGGAAAAAAAAAGAATTAAAATCTCCATTTCCATAGAGCATGCAAAGGTAAGGTTAACATGTTTGTCTCATCATGTCTTTAACTTTTAAAATTTAATTTTATCCAAGTTCAATTATTGTTGAAACCCTGTGTAAATTCAGATCAAAAGGAGCCCACGTAAGAATGGTCTGATACGGAACTGGGTAGGTAAGTGCTGTGTGTCCTTGTGTAGAAGGCTGGATACTGACTGCAGCTTTTTTCAAGGTTTGTTGTTATTAGCCCGTGCTTGCAGCACATAATGCTAAGATTCATCATGGGGAATCAGCGCATGGACATGACACATCTGTTATGAATTAAAAACTAGCGGTCAGCTTAACACCAGCTGAAATATATCAGCGTGGTGCTGAGTGTAGATGGCCCACCTGAGGAGAGTCGCCAGCATAAATAGAGACGTGGAGAAGAGCTAGGCGTTGTGGCTTCTCCTAAATGTTGCTGTTTGAGCCGTTGGTTCTCCTGGAGGAGCTCGTCATGACAACCTTCCCCAGTGTGATTTCGACTATTGTCATCGGAGAAACTCAGAACCTTGTTAGTGAGAGTGACTGTGGTTCACTTTGGGGGAGCTCTGGTCCTTACATCGAGCGAGCATCTCTTCCTGGCTCTGGAGGGGAGGTGTGTGCTGTTTGATTTCCAGGAGACATTTGTCACACTGGCTTCCTGGTATGTACTTGACTATTCTCATCGTTGGAGGAGCTCAGGACCTCCGTGTCGCTGAGGATGGCTGTGGTGCTTTTCAGGACAGCCCTGGTCTTTATTATGAGCATGACTTCTCGTCTCCAGTGTAGAACCCTCAACCTACCAGCCCAGCTCCTTCACCCTGCTGGCATAGACTTCCTACCTTCCACCACTGACCTTTGGGCCTTCCCAGCATGAATCTGTAAAAGAGACTGGCATGAGTCCTTCTCGTGGGCTCTGGACCTCCAGCTGGACTAGTGGGAGGCACTGTCATGAGCTCTGGGTCTTCATCTGGACTCATGCAGGACACTGCTGTGGGATCCAGGCCCTTGGCTGAATATTCTGTCTTTAGTGTTGTGGACAGATTTCCTGCACTTTCTTGTGTTAAACTCTGGGTGACCATCATAAAACAATATTATAATTCTGTGTCCTGATTGAAATTGTCCTCCTCACAACCCCTGACCACAACATGTGAATTATTTTGTATTTCCTCCTCCTGCCTCTCCATGCTCCCTCCCCCCAACTTGGCTCCCTTCCCATTTACAAAGGTTCTGTCTCCCTGATTCCTATTATCTAATGCTTGGAATTTGTATGGAAATCCATGCACACAACCTGCATCCTCACTACTAGGCCTGGAGTAGAAATATATAGCAATTAGTCAGACTCTCTATAAAGTGTATGTTGGATCCACTGAGATTTTATATCAGAATCAGTTTAAATAAGTTCTGTAATTACCTGTTTACCCTACAGATATTTTATGGATATTTCAGTGCTGTTGTTTTTTAACATAAATTGTGCGATGCTACGGGAAACACTAGAATTTTACCTGGGACATAAACCAACTCCCACGCACTGTAAGCAGATCAGAATACCTGCCAAAAGAGGGCGCACGACTGTCCCCACACTGCTTGCTTTGGGTACCTGCTCTTTGAGTTTAACCCTCTTCCCTAGTATTTACTGAGATCAAATGTTCCGGAGGCTGAGGCAAGCAGTCTGTGGGGCCCAGGTGGCCAAGAGGATGCGGTGAAAAGCTCGGAAGGAAGCATTTCCTTTGGTGGATAAAAGCCCCACAGAAGAAGGACCTGGGGAAACAGCCAGATGGACCAAAGAAGAAGGGACCGAGAAGGATGGGGTGTGGCAGCGTCAGCAGGGCACCCCATGAACAGAAGGCCAAGTGGTCCCCATTTCTGAGGGCTCTGTCTCTCCCAAGTTCAAGAGCCTGTGACTCTTCTAGAAGATTTGGTCATGCAGTCCAACATCTCTAGCATCTTTTTCCACAACACTTAAGGATATGCGCTGCCTTTCCCAGCATTGAAAGATCAGATGACAGAAAGAGTAAGCGCAGGAATAGGACCAGCTCTGGACGTGACTCTGTCATCTATCTATCCATCCATCATCTATCTACATCTACCCATCCGTCTCATCCATCTATCATCTATATCTATCTACCCATCCATCTGTCATCTATCTATATCTAACCATCCATCATCTATATTTATCTTTCCGTCCACCCATCTATACCTGTTTATCATGCGTCTCTATCTTTCTATCTTTGCATGTAATCCCTGACTCCGGGTGCCTAGCAGGGGCCTGGCCCTGGCTCCTGCACGTAGCATGGTGCTGAGCCTGTCCCTGAAAACAGAGGCGTCCTCCGCCAGTGCAACAGCAAAACCGACCAAACCTACACTCGTTGTGAGCTGTGCCCTCAACTCATCTTATGCCTGCAGCTGCTCTTTGGGGGCGCCCTTCCTGTTCCCGTTTTAATGTGGAGGAAATGAGGAGCGGCGGACGTGAGTGGCCTCCGTGGGACTTCTCGCCCAGCTTGCGCAGATGTAGACAGACACAGGAGCCAATTTGGGGTCAGTGGCGTGGAGCACAGGGCAGTAGGCGAGGATGGACAGTAGGGTAATCAAGGCTGCCTGAGAAGCCGGGACACATGATCAGGTTCTCTTCAATAGCATCAGCGCCTTGCACAGCGGAGGCAATTTCTTCTGCTTCCTGTGGTTTTTTTTGTGCTTTCTGGGAGTGCAGAGTCATCTGTCTATGTTTCTCATGCTGTCGCTGTGGACTTGAGTGAATGGGATGCCTTTTAAGTGCTTCCTGCAATTTTCTACCATCTTAAAACTGCAGAGACAGTGCAGAGCGTCTGGACCTGACTCTCCACAGTGTCAGCCACTAAAACCAATACCGATTAAGACGAGAGGCACAAACTTCCAGCTGTTCAGAATGTGCTTTCAAGCACACATGAACTGCCCCAGACACCCAGCACTCCTGGGTGCCAAGAGGGAGATTCTAAAGAACTCTGCCCGGCTAAGTTCTGCCCACCCACATCTGTTCAGGGAATGAAAGCTCTTCCAGATAAACTGAGAAGCATCTTCAGACAGCAGGAAAAGCTCATATCCAAGACTGACCAGTGATGGCCAGAGCGCTAACCTCCCCTGTTATAGTCAGAGGTTGCAAACACAATTATATATAGGACACATAATTTATAGTATTATTTATAATGGTCACCCAAGGAGTCAAATACAAAAAAAGTGCAGGAAATCTGTCCACATACTAAAGACCTAGAAAATCTAGCCAAGGGCCTGAGTCCCATGGCAATAACCTGCATGAGTCCAGCTGAAAACCCAGAGCCCACAGCAATGCCTTCACAAGTCCAGCTGGAGGTCCTGAGCCCACAACAATGATTCATGCAGGTCTGTTTTATGCATCTGCACTGGGAAAGCCCACAAGTCAGCAGTGGAAGCTGGAAAGTCTGTGTCAGTGGGGTGAAGGAGCTGTGCCTGTAGGTTGAGGGTTCTGCACTGGAGCCAAGAAATGGCACTCAAAATAAGGACCAGGGCTCCCCGCCAAAATTACTACAGCCATCCTCCATGATAATGAGGTTCCAAGACCCGCCAGTGATGAGAACAGCCGAGTTCATATCAGGAAGCCAGCGTGACAAGCGTCTCCTGGAGATTAAACAGCACGCATCTCTCCTTCCAGAACCAGGAAGCGATGCTCAAAGTAAGGACCAGAGCTCCCCCAAAGTGAGCGGCAGCCACTCTCAGCAACAAGGTTCTGGGCTCCTCTTATAATAACAGCTGAGTTCCTATGAGGGAAGCCAGCATGACCAGCGCCTCCAGGAGAACCAGCAGCTCCGGACAACAACACTTAGGAGAACCCACAACACTGCTGCTTCCCCTGCAGGTCTCCTGTTTATGCTGGCAACAGTGCTCAGGTGGGCACCCACGCCCAGCACCATGCTGATTCACTTCAGCTGGTGTTAAGCTGACCACCAGTTACCAATGCACTGCATCTCTCCACACAGGCATCAAACACAGTGGACACAGCACCAGGTCCCCAGGCCCCCAAGGTGGGAAAGGAACCCCGTGATGTTAAACAGGACTCAGTCTGCCCGAGGGGTCCCTCATTTCTCACTGAGCAGGAAGTCGGAATCCTGTTCCCATTGCCACCCTCTCTTTGGGACAGGGAGTTTCAGGGATTCCTGGGCTTCCAAGGAAGCCTGAGGGTCTCACTGAGCCTTTCAAAAGCAGATTTCCGGGGCTCAGCCCCAGGGACCCTGACTCCCAGGTCGAATGGGCCCTAAGTGTGGCTCCTGCGGTCTTTCTAGTTGTTATCCACTGCTGCTTCTGCATAAGTTTTCACTCACTTTTCACTCACAAGCAACAGGCCAGTTGCTTGTGACAACCAACGCGCTCGGGTTTTGCACTCTCCATCAGCCGCCACGCTCAGCTGGCCTTTGCCATTGACCCTGTTTTCAGATCTGTCATGTATTTGTACCACTTTCCTTTGGATAGTCCTCAAATTTCCATCCTGGTAAAAAGGATGAGCAGTACTGCTTACGGTCAAAAATGCCTGGTGTGTCAGGCTGGGAGTTCTTACAGACACACGCATGTGTTCCCAAAGGGCCTCGGCTGAATTGTGCTACCCCAGGGAAAGGCAACGATTCCCCCACTGACTCAGCACTCCTTCTCCTACCTTTGTGACTGCTGTCATCTTCCTAGAAGCTCATCTCTTCCTCTTAAATTCTCCACCCCACAGAGTTTCTGCAGAAGTGTGTACTGCCGGCAGTGAGTTGCGTAGGCTGGGAGAAACGTGTAGAGCATGAGAAAGTATCCTGCTCATTCCTGGGAGACTCGCAAATCTGTTACAAATAATTCCTTCTAGTTTCCTTTACAGAAAAAGGATTAGTTCATCCCAAATGGGTAGGACGGTCCTAGGTCTATTGGTACACAGCCCTGTGAACGTGGTTATTAACGCATTTTGAAATGCAGTCACTGACCACAGATTATTTCCATCTAGCCATGCCTGTCCCACATGCTGCATCCTATTTTGTTAGGGAACTGGGTATTTTGGAGTTGCCTCCTGCTGCTAGGTTTATTGGAGAGAGCTTATGCACTCAGTCTCCGAGGAAATCCTCCGGGATGTGTGTATATATATATATATATATATATATATATATATATATATATATATATACCTGGTTTCACTTGGGAAAAAGTGCATCCTCCAAATGCATGTTTGGGGCTAGATTCTTTTTCAGCCATCACAACACAAAAGGCAAAATATACGTAATGTCACCTCTGGGCATTAATGTGACAACAGCAGACAGGGACTGTGCTCTAAACAGGACCAGAGTACATCTGAGGTCTGCTAGCCAAGAAATGACCCACCCTAAAATCTTCACCCACGGTGTTGAAATAGAGAAAAGTACATGCTTTCCATTCCACATTGCACGCACACACACACGCATTTTAATCTGAGTTTGGGACCATTTACGTCATTTAGCTCTGGGATTCACACATGCACTGGCCCACCCACTTCCTGACTGTGTTGGTTGGAAACAGTTTCCTTTGCTTAGGTATCTTCCCTGAACTCTGCTTCTAAGAGTGATACATCATGGATTCTGCTCCTGATTTACAATATAGCAAGGTGCCTGCAGCTGGCCCAGGGACAGCTTTCTCCCTCTCTGCCCTGGATGCCGAGCACAGCCTTGTCTGTAGGTAGAAGGGTATCAGTCCCCTGGCTGGCACCTGGCCGGAGAGTCCCTGCTCCAGAGGTCCTTCGGCCAGCAGCCTGTGCCCTGACCTCACACCTGGCCTCCTGGCTGTGGGGAAGGCAGACTCTGTCCCACAGGGGCTGCACCAAGGGCTCAGACAGAGTCAGCACAAAACCACCCCAGGCCCCCACAGCCCAGAGGTCTTAGGAGGGGCTTGTAGCATGTTCACAGCGCAGACCACATGTGTGACAAAATCCGCCACGTGAGGATTTACCCACAACAAGTGTCACCACCTGCTATATGCCTTCCGCCCTTCAGTCTTGTGGCTGGAAGAACTGAATGGTCCTGGACATTGAAGGGTCAGTAGTGGAGCTGCTTTGGGGACAGTGTCACCTGTGGTTTCAGTCCCTCCTGGGGATAGCAAAGTTGCCATGAGCTGTCCCTACCATGGATCTAAAAGACACACACAGAAGGACAGACAGGGGTCCCATGAGAGAAATGTGTCCAATATGTAGGCACCAAAGCTTCGGAAATGGAAGAGGCTGAATTTTATAACCTTTGGCCCCAGAAGCGAGTCAACAGGAACGACTATACCATAAAACTGTAAGCAGATTTCTTCATAAAAATGGACATCCCGCTCAGTAAGACACGCTTCGTATTCAAAAATAGTCCTAGTTTTTTGTTCGTTTTTAAAGTAAATCTGAAGAAAGAGACTTTTAGCAAGAAAGTTGGGGTAAATAAATCTGCTACTTTTGCTATAGAAAAGGTACTGGGATGTCACTGTCAGTTTAAAAGATGTAGCCTTGCAGGAAGCTGTAACAGAGGACTGGCTGTCCCTTTGCGATTGATGTACATGTGCTGCACTTAGATTATCACGTCTTTCAGTGTATTTTCTCATTCACAACACGTGCTTGTCTTTGTACTAAGTCTCAGTCCCTGTCCAGCTGCATGCGGACAGCAGGGCATCTACAGCTCTCAGCCTGGGGCAGCGGGTGCCCACAGAGCACCCTGTACCCTGCTTCTCCTCCGGAGTCCCAAGGTCCAGGCTCCCAAGGCCAGGGAAGGTTCCTTCCTCAGCTGCCCTCCTGTGTCACCATTGCTCCTTTGCTCACTGAGGGGCAGAAGATCTCATTTGCTCAGAAGTACACCAGGCCCCGTGCTCTCCGGTCCCCTGGCTGGGCGGCTGAGCCTCCCGTGGGGCCAGCTGTGCTGCTATCCTGGAGGTCTTTCCAGCATCTTCCGCTCAATCTCCAGCCAGCGGACATCTTCCCCAGTGCACAGCACCCTCCTTCCTCCCATCACAGGGACCCTGAAGACGGACAACAGCGTCGTGTGTGGGGGTTGGTGTGTGTGCCCAAAATGACTCCATGACCTGAAAACTCAGTGTTGCAAATTTTTTCTTGAGCCCTGATCTGGTAGTGATGCTGAGGAAGAGGAAGAGAGCTGGGTCTCCCCCAAACCTCAGTGAGAGAGGCTGTGTTTACCCCAAGCCCAACCATTGCCGAGGTCGGGATTCCACGCTGCTTCCCAGACACGGCCTCTGCCTCGGAAATCGGGTCCCCAGCCCCCGGCTGATGGTTTCCCACACAGCTTTCCAGCCTCGGGTCTCCTTCCAGCCCTCCAGGATCCCTCTCCGACTGCTGTTCCAGGCTCTTCAATTTCCTGTTTCTCTGTGTCCCACCCCTTGTGACTCTGCCGTGCAGACCTTAATCATCCCACCTGGCACGGTCACCGTCCAAGCCTCCTCGCAGAAGAGAAGCGGGGAGCCGCCCCTCCTTCCCAGGGACCCAGTTCCCAACAGCAGGATAAACACAATCCTGTCCAGACCTAGAAGGACCCCCTTGGCCCTGCTCTGGGACATTTATGTCACCCCTCATGCATCTGCACACATGGACCGCTAACCCACATCTGAGGCTTCCTCTCCCACTGTCCTCCTGAGCAAATCTCCACAAATTTATGAATTTCCATTGTTTATTGAAAGACACACTGACCTGGATTGCAGAAAGCGGGAGGATTATTCTGGAATCAGGCATGGTCTCCATGAGGATTTGGAAATACTGGGTATGGGAAGATGTGGACCTCTATTTAGAAATTCTTTGACTCAGTGCATTTGGTAGAGCCCCTGGAGGGTGGAGGAAGATTCTTGAGCTGTGTCACAGCTCGTGCTTTGAGCAGCGTGGTCCTGTTCCACACAGAGCGGTGTTCTTTTCCTGTAGAAGGCGAGAGTGGCCTGCCCTAAATACTGCGCACAGATGTCCACAGAGAGGAATAGCGCGCTTGGATAACTTCGCAACAAGCACCCAAGATGTTAATCTCTGTCCTGAAAAGGAGAATTGAGTAAACACAGAACGAAGAAAACAAGTGCAAACATTTATGGAGCAAGTATCAGTGGGGTTTTTTCTGAATCCACAAAATGGTACCAGAAAACACCCCACTGGAAGTGGCGAGACTTTGCCCCCCATAGTAGCCTGCGTGCAAAGCGACGCCTGCCTTTGCAAGTCACTGTCCAGTGGTGACCCTTCCATCCAGCACAGCTCCCAAGCAGGGGACACCGAAGGGACAGGGAGTGCTTTGTTGTTCTGACAAAGTGACTGAGCCCAGGGCCCAGGCTGGGCAGACAATGGAGCTTACCAGGCACGGGAACATCAGCAAGCTGAGAAAGACTAGTGTCTGCTTCAGAAGACTGAACCTCCAGGGCCTTCGCTTTACACTTGCTTCACAGAGGGACCTCTGCAGAGCTGGTACACTGTGGTCTACACTAGGACGAAGACTCCTTAGAGCTCACACAGTGGATTTCATTATACACCCCAGGGGCTGCACGAGTGGAGGTGCAAATTAAAGTCTTTAGACTGACTGAGGCCAACTGCATGCAGAGCTGCAGGCTGACCGCCCGCTGGCCTTGCACAGACCGGGAGAGTGGCACGGTCACCTCCTCCTCCTCCACTCTGCAGCAGAGCTCTGCTCTCCTCACCCTCTCTCCAGGGTGTCTCTCACCATGACCTGACGACTGTTACTCCTCACAGTTTGGGTCTTTGTAACTAACTGCTCTTTCTGGCCACCCTTACTGCCTCACCAAGTGCTCTATGTCAGACTGGCTTCCACTCTTCCCCTAGATGCATTTATTATGCTCACATGTACCCAGAGCAAGCACACCCATGTGCACACACATGTGCATGCACACATACATCATGCCTTCCCAGTAGATGCAAACCTGACATGTCCAGATGGGGTCTGAAGTCAGCTCTAGGGCTGGGAGTCTGCTCCACCTTCCAGCACTTCCTGCTGCCCAGGACCACCGTGCGGAGCCAGTCTCCCGGTGGTCTTGTGTGGGCCCTGCCCTGGGCTCGGTCCTTGAACACCACTGTGTGGTCCTGCAGGCTCCTTCTTCACTGTCTACACCATCTCTTCATCACAGGCAGCAGAGCAGGCTGCAAAGACAGGGTCAGCTACAGTGGTCTACACAGACAGGACTGACTCCTTCCTCAGGCAGAGGCAGATTATGGGCTTTCTGTAACTTCAGTGGCCATGTGGAGGGCTTGAATCCAGGGTTCCAGTTCTGACACCTCAGTGTGGAGGTGGCCACACTGTCCACACTGACTCCCCAAGTCTTATGAGGAGATCGGGGTTGTGGCAGTGTCTGCACTGTGCGCTAAGAAGTTCCCAGGGCTTGCTGCCTTCAGTCCCACTTAGATCCTCAGGATGAGGCATGGAAGGCTGCCAGCAATCAGGGCGTGGAGAGTACTCTGCTTCTGGGAGTAGAAGGGCAGAGAGGAGCCCACACCAGGGCCCCTTGGGAGTGAGCTGCACACTGGCTGGACACAGAGGACACAGGAGTTTGTGGTCACCCAGGTGTGGGACAGCAGCCAGCATCTTTCCCTGTCCTCCCAGGCTCTGCCTACCCCATGAGAAGGACATCTGAGTGCTGTCCAGCAGGGGGTGCTGACCTGTCCACAGTGCCGCAGTGGCCAGAGGATGGATGGAAGCCATCCAGGCCAGCGCAGCTGTGAAGGAGGTCTTCCCTCAGCTCAGGAGCTGGGCTCTGTCCACCTTAGGTCAGCAGTGACCCACTCACAGAGCTGTGCCCCCACCAGTGACCGGGGACAGTACATGGGGACCCCTGGGAGAGGTCGTGAGCCAGCCCAGGGGTAGCATCACTCACTGACCACAGCCCCATTTGGCAGCCACCCTGGCCTCCTGGCAGCCCAGATCCATGAACCGGAGACCCAGGAACAAACCTCTGCCCCAGAGAGAGACCTGCCCCTCCTTGTCCCATTCCAAACAGGAGTGACCTAAGGCAATGGATGTGGGAAACGGAGATGAACATAGAAATTTATAGACTGTAGTTAACTGAAATACTTTAAACTCCAGGAAAAAAAAGGCGTTCGAGAGAAACATCACAAAATAGAAATAGCAACAAAGAAAGCTGACAGATTAAAATTGACAGGTTGTGTATTTTAATGAAAGTTAGATTAATACAGTGTTGTTGCTCTCCTTAAGGTGGTTTACAAACTTTGGGGTCACCAGCTTTCCTCTCTGATAAACTGCTATTAGGCGCCATCCCCAGAAAGACTGTATCTCTTCGCCAGTGAGGGCGCTGGTAGAAGAAATGCTTCTCTGCACGAAGGCCTGGAATGGGTCCTGATTAGAGGAGTGGCCTTTAACTTTTCCAGGATGCCCACATCTTCAGAATTGTGCAATAGAGAATGATGCTACAAGGCTATTGCCCGGTCCTTAATGATGCTTGAAATGATGCGTACGATGATTCAAAAGCATGGGAAGGAACAAACATGTTAGTGCAGACAGACCCACAGTTCCCTGGCTGTCCATGTGCTGTCAGTGACCACGGCCTGGGGCTGTGTCCACACAGAGGCCAGGATGGCTCGGGCCACTGGCCGTGTGGGTTGCATTGTTTCCTACGGGGTGATGGATTTGGACGGGTACCGTGGAGTCTTCAGCCCCCTCTGCGGCCTGAGCCGGGTGTTTCTGCAGGACTGACATCGTCAGGGGTGAGACTGGAATGAGACACTGCCTCAAGCTGTGTCCGAAACACGTTGTCAGCAGCCAGCAAAAGACCCGTAGGGACACGGCAGGGGACACTGGCATTGTGGCATCCCCAGAGGCGTGGCGTTGCTGCATCACGAAATACTCTCAGGGAAGAAGGGGTACGGCAGAAAGCGGCAAGAACCACCAGGCTCGCTGTGGCACAACTCTGAACTTAAAATGCGTGGCGAAATTTGTTTATTTTTTCAAATCCATTTTATTCAAACAGACAGAAAAAAAGAAGAAACAAAACTACAACAAAATTTTAAAGTACATCAGTCCGGGGTCACAATGGTACATACATCGCACACTGTCATCCCCGAATCATCCGCCCAGATCACAAGACGTCTGCCTTCAATGGTCCGAACAAATTTTTCTCTTTAGCGAACTCAGAGAAACCAGTAGTATAACTACTGTAACTATTATGGCGAAAATTCTATCCTCAAGTTTGCTTTGATTTGGTATTTTCCTCAGAGGACCACAGGAAATGATCAAAACCTCTGATTAAAAAGCACTCTATTACAACTTTTCCACAAAGTGAAAAACTATGTTTGCTTGGTAAAAAATGGTGAGATATCAAAAGCCATTCTTCAGAAATTTCCAAACAAGTTGAGTCACACCGTTGCATAAAGTGTATCTTTTTAAAAACTGTGCCCTATTAAATTAAAACTATTACCTTGACGCTTTCTGGGTATTTTTGAAGGAGTCAGAATTTCAGCAGTATGGGAACCCAATGGCTGCACACACTAAAATAACTTAGAGAAGCCAAAGCATTTTTAATGTTAAAATTTGATAGAAAACTAAAGGAAGAAATCTTTCCTCCCCTTCTACATCCTGGAATGCTTTCAAAATAGTGAATTATTTTATGAATATGTGTTCCCTCGATAAGAACAGTGGAGCGGGGCCAGGCTGGCCCTGCCAAGCCTCAGATTAGCAACAGCTGACCAAAACGTGGGAGGTGTCTGTTGCTCACAGAACGGGGAAGGAGACTGCAGATCCCAACGCCAAGAGACTCCCAGTAAATGAAGGGCTTTTAAAATTTAAAGTGCTCTTTCAATGGAGGGTCTCCACAGACTTGGACCTGGTTTGGCAACAAAGTAAATTCGTAACAAAAACAGTAAAGGTTTTTGACAATCTCCGCGGAGCGCGGCACTGCACACCTGTACCCACAGCCCTTGGGGTGCTGAGCCGTGAGGACTGTACGCTCAAGATGCACCTGGACGTCTTAGCCAGGCCCTGGGTCAGAAAAAAAGGGCTGGGGACATAGATGGGGGGATGGCACCCTTGGTTTGATCCCCGGTCCAAACGTCTTGCGGTTCATGCCACTCACTCTTTACCAAGGTTTGGAAAGCCCCGCAGCCCTCTCTGCTATCCGGATAAGTGTGCGCGCTGGAGCCGTGCCACAGCGCTCCGAGGGCCCGCTTCTGCCCGCTGGTGGAAACCTCGTCGCCACCCGTGGGCCTCGGTGTCTTGCTCTGTGACTGTGGCTGTCCTGGAGCTGGAGCCACCACGTGACCCGATGGCTGAGCAGGTGCGGAAGGTGCAGGGGCCCCTACTGCTCCGGTCAGTGTCGCGCTCGGCCCCCACCGAGCTGAGGGAGCTGGGCCAGGCCCACATGGACAGAGGGCCAGCAGGAGGTCCAGAGAGGAGGGGAGAAAGCCAGGCACTGATCAGCTCTCACGTGCTCCTGTTTCAAAGGACCCTAAGTAAGTACCTACCACGCCGAGGTGCAAGACAAGGCTTCCTTTCCTCGGTTTCCCAGCGTCTGAGAATCTCCGATGATACCAAGTGTGGGAGCCACAGAGCCAGATCTTATCCAGGTACCGAACCCGGAACCGGAACCGGGAACCCGGAACCCGGAACCCGAGAGGCGTGCGTCCTGTGGCAGAGCTCCTGACCACGCAGCTGAGCGGCAGCACCCAGCGTCCCCAGAGAGGCAGGCACCAAGGGAGGGTGCGTCCCCTGCAGTGGGACCCAGCGCAGGTCTAGAAGTCACGGAGGGCATGACCAGAAGCGGAGACCGGCACCCCACTCCTTCCTCCCCTCCCCTTTGCTTGCTGGCCAGGAAATGAGCAGTTTGCACCTTGCGCTCCCCTCATTGCCAGGAGAGCCGTAAGGTCACCAGGTTCACCTAAGCGCATTGCAGACTGGAGACCCTAAAACTGTGAGCCCGAATCCGCAATCCTGTCCGTCAGCCAATCATCTCAGGTGCAGTCCTGCACCTGCCCTGGCAGTGCCCCGGGGAACAGAATTCCCAGGCAGAATATGGGGGTGAGCCCCATGGAAAAGACGCTCCTACGTGGGGAGCGGCATTAGGAAGCACAGGTCACGCGTTCTGAGCGCTGATGAAGCAGTGAAGTCCGGGCTCTCCCTGCAGGTCTTCCTGCCGACACAGAGGGATACTCAGCACTGTGCAGCCAGGTCTCCGCAGGGGTGCACTGTGCCCCGGTGGAAAGGCCTCGCCAGGCCCCGGGGAGATGCTGACACTCAGTCCCATCTGCCAGGCCCTGTGACCACAGAGCACCAGGCCTGGCCACAGAAAAGACCACAGCAAGAGGAGAAGAAGCACTGAGACCAAACAGGCGTTCTTCTTCCGTGATTTTCCTTTCAAATTTTATTTGATTATTCATTTTAGCAGTACTGGGGAGAGAACTTACACTGATCAGCGCCTCACACTGACTGACAGCCCAGGCCTCTTTATTTTTTGTTTTGAGACAGAGTCCTGCTACATTGCTGAGTGTCCCAGGCTGAATTCAAACTTGGACCCTCCTGCCTCAGCCTCCCAGGATGCCACGGTTTTCTTAGGCGGGGAGCTCAGACTCAGGTGTGCCTCAGGTGCCCACGGTGGCAGGTTCAGCAGGTTCCTGTTACAGTGGAGCTGGCATCTGGAAGGCTGCTCATTGCTGCTCGCAGTGTGGAAGCCAAGGAAACCAGAAGACAGATCCGCTGGCAGAGATACTCCTGGGACCAAAGGCTGCAAAGGGAAATTGAGTTAGAGACCCAGCTGTGTGTGTCTGCAGGAGGAGGAAGAGGGAATAGGAACCAGGAGGCGCCCAGGACCTCAGAGGGGAGCGGCCTGGGGTGGCCCAAGTGGGATGCGCTCGCAGCCACATGTCCTCTCCTCCCCTGGGGTTGACGACGGAGCCCAGGCCGCACCTAGGCTCCCCAAGCTGCAGGAGCACTGAGGAGCAGGAACCGGACTCCACACCAACACCTCTCAAGGACAACCCCTGCCACGTGCCGGAGAGGTTTGAAGCGGATTATTTCGTTTCTATTCCTTGCTTGATTTGAAACACGTGCAGACAGGGAATGAAACCTCCGGAGTGCAACAGCGACTCGGGTGGGAAGATGGCAGCTTTCATGACCCCAACACTGGCTCCTACCTCAGCCATTACACGTCGTGGGGACAGGCACTCTTCTGTGACTTGACATGACAGTCTCGGGGGAGCATGAAGTCACAGCCCACGTCTCCAGTTATGGACGCTGGGGACCTGCCAGGCGCACTCCTCGGAGTTCAAGGTTTCTCTGCCATTTCCTCTCCAGAGACGATCGCGCCGTGGCTGAGCTGGAGCAGGAACCCTGGGCTGAGGTCCTCCTGTCGTCACTCTGACACCCCCAACCCCACCCCCGAGCAGCAGCCAACCCTCCAGCTGGTGTCCATGGGCTCCGTCCCTCCTCCCCACGATAGCCCGACAGTTGTCACGCACCTAACGGGGCTCAGTCACCTGGCTCAGTTCCATGGGGTCTCCGCAAAGCCACCCTTGGGCTCCGGTCCGTGAGAGGAAGGTCCACAGTGACTCAATCCAGAAGCCAGGTCTGCAGAGCCAGCCAAGAGACCCTCCTCCTCGGCATCTGTGTCTTGGTCCACAGCACTGGCCTCCTCCTCCACGGAGGAAAGGTGGTGGCACCGGCCTGCACTTCTGCATCCGGGCGCTGTGTGGAAGTGAAGGGAGGCAGGCAGTGAAGGGAGCCTCAGAGGCGAGCTGGCATCAGAGTGTCTCACTTCCTGCCTGTTCCCTCGGAGGCGTGGTCTCCTCCCACGTTCCTGCCTGAAGCCTTGCTCTCTGTCTTCAAGTGCATGTGTGAGTAGGAGCACGGGGCCCTGAGGTCCTCCCACAACCGGGGCTCATCTCAGCCACATCCTTGCAGCAGATCAACGTGGGAGGAGGTCCGAAATCAGTGCTGTTGACACCTGCAGTCCTGTTGCTGCCAGATTTGTTTCCTCAACTAAGAAAACAAATAGCAAGCGCTAAGTGCAGTTAGCGCCGAAGCCACTGACTCCAACACCTCCAGGGACCTCGGAGGGAGGTCGGGTCCAGCATCAGCTCTGCCATGAGCAACTGGGTCACAGTGACTGCAAAATACTGAAGGAGCCTGAAGGTGACACAGTTGAAACAGGCTTCCAGATTTCAAAGTCTACATCTAAACTCAGTTATCAAGTGGAATAAACCCCTCCATGGCAACAGAGGCTCGTTGTACAATGTGACAAGTGGATGTGTGGGTCCTTAGGGCCTCTTTAGAACCTACTCCCATGTGAACAGAAAATACTACACTATTATTTCTGGGGGTTTTAATATTGATACATTTTGCTATGTGGATCAGCAAACTGAGGCTAGATCTGCAACAACAGGTAAACTGTTCAGTGTCAAACAGGGCTAGACTGAAAATGACAAGTCTGACCCAACAAGAATTGGCTTACATGACCAGCAGCACCGCTGTGCTTTCCCTCTAAGCTCCCGTCTGTTCTGCAGGCTTTGAGCTGACAGCAGTCTGAGGTCCTGGGACTTCCCCAGCGTTTGTCAAAGCTTAAACCAACCCTAACGTGCATGTGCAGCGCACACACACACACACACACACACACACAGAGGAAACAGATGACACACAGCATAAAGGATCATTGCCAAGTGATCATATATTCCTAAGAAAGGCTGCAGTGGAGGAGAATCACAGACTCAATGAGAAGGGTTAATTTCTCTAGTGTATTCGCTGCTTTGTACATAAAAGTACCAGTGGCATCACGAATGTTTGCATCATGCATATAAATAGAAAGTTTGTTATTTTATACCACTAGTGGGATGGCACCTCTAATTTTCTTGGTGGATTATATTTTTATATTTACTTAATAATTTGTCCCTGAAATTTTAAGCTTCAAGTATTATTTCGTTTCAGTGCAGTTTATTTAACAGATATAAGTCTGCATCCAGATGAATAAGTCAGATTTCAAGGATTTCATACTCGTGAATCCAACAAAAGCTTCATAATCTTGACTTGTAAAATATTGTATTGTGGAGCATTTTAGTACCACGCTTTGCACCCTAATTTAGATGGTCTTGAGTAGGCAAAGCATTAAGGTAGGAGTTCTCCTAAGTCACACTCACAAGAAAGCTGGTGACTTGTACCTTGAGGTCCAGTGTCCAGAAGGAAAGGCTCTTTCTTAAGATTGGCACTGGGGATAAGTATATGAGAACAATTCATTCTCCTGCCAAGGAAAATTCTAGATCTGCTCCAGTTCTAGACAATAAATATTTAACCCATGAGAGTATAGACTATTTTTAGGTAAAGTAATAGAACTCCAAGATCAAAGACATCCATAAGAAAACAAAACTACCTAGTGTACAATGAAGTCAAACCACAGTACCTTGCATCAAAAAATAAAAGGGGAAAAGACACCCATAAAAGAGGAGAAAATTAGTCAATTTAAACTGACTTAGTGCTTCTATAGACTTCACCATTAGGAGACAATATCTTAAAACATCACTAATATACCCGTATGGTCAAAGTACTACATAGAGACATAGCAGGAGTTTTAAAGACCTGAATTGAACATTTAGAGAAGCACAGTTCAAGGGGTGAGACCCTAAAATGCAATGCTAGGAAAGAAAGCAGATACAACATTACAGAAAAAAGACCAGTGAACTCAAAGGAGTATTATTGGAAACTGTTAGTTAAAACCAAAGAAAAGAGAACTTTAAAAATGATTCAAGCATCAGGGGTCTTGGACAAATGCATGGTCAATTATATAACCACAGTGATGTCACTAAAAGAATGTGACCAGTGAGGAACAACAAGAAGGAAGGAGAAGAGGAGGGAGAGGAGGAGGAAGGAGACGAGGAAAGAAAAAAGATGCAGAGACCAAAATTACTCTTAATTTGGTAAAAACTATAAACAGACTCAAGAAATGCAGTGCAAAACAAGAATGAGAAACTAAGAACACTGTAATGAAACTACTCAAAGATACAGCAAAGAGAAATTCCTAAAAACAGCCGGAGGAGAAAGAGTAGCAGGAAGAGGAGCACAGTTAGGAGGGCAGCAGGTTTCTGGCCAGAAACAACAGCCAGGAAGGCAGTGTGGCCACAGGTTTGAAGGACTGGAAGGAAACCTGCTGGCTTCACACTTGGTGCCCCAGAACGAAGTCTAGCAAAAGCAAAAGCAAGGTGAAGACTTTTCAGACACAAATGCTGGAAGACTGCATTGGTGGTAGAAGAACAATACTCCAGGAAATAGCAGAGGAGGTTCTCCAGGGAGAGGGAATGGACCAGATGGAATGCGGATCTGAGGCAAGACAGTGAAGAGCAGCAGAATGTCAGCTGTGGGGCTGAAGGCATGAGTTCATCCTGATGATCAAATCCACTCTAGGGAGCACTTAAGGGACACAAACAAAATATGACAAGACAGAGTGGTGTTTAGCAAACATTAAATGGTAGCAGTTAAATTTATGACAAAGTGGCACAGAAGCAAGAGAAGAAAAGGAACTATGGAAAGTTTCCCACATGTTATGTTAACCAGTTGTCTTGGTTACTTTTCTCTCATTGCTAGGACAAAATACCTGACACCCAAAACAAAGGAAGGAAAGGTTTATTTAGCTCACAGTGTGTGGAGGTTTCAGTCCCTAAGCAGCTGGCTCCAAGGCAGGGTGGTATGGCACTGAGGCAACACTTCCAGGCAGCAGCCAGCAAAAGCAGCCAGAGCAACAGGTGGGAGAGCAAGCCTCTTCTCCTCCCTTATATTGTATGCAGACCACCCACACCCACACCCTGCAAGGCAGAGGTGGCTCTCACAAAATCTCTGTGCCCTCCTCTTGCACAGGGTGAGGATGTTTACAAAGGGCGGGCTCTGGCTCCTTGTCGAGGCTCTTAGTTAAACTTATAAACTTCTCAAGTTGATACAATGTATCAACCATAACACCAGTACAGTATCATTTGAAGGCAGACTGGGGTAAGTGAGAAGTTTATATGGTAAAGCTAAAAGCAACCACGAATGTGGCAAAACAGTAATAGAGAATAAGAGAAAAATGAATATAAAGTGGAACTTTATATGATATGGTATTAATGATATGGTATTAAATCAAAAGGAGGCAGAAATCTAGGCAAGGAAACAAAGAATAGATGACACCAAGGAATACAAACAATAATGGAATTGACACCCAATCCAGTCAATAGTCATGGGACTAGAAGTGGCCTAAAAGCAGCCCCCAGAAAGAAGAGGCGATGATACAAAAAAATAGATATTGCCTCTCAGAAATACTTTATTTATAAGGACATAAGTTGGCTTAAAATAGAAAGGATACTGACATATCATGTAACACTAACCTGAACAGTTTAGAAATCTATATTAATAGTTGACAAAGTTAAATTCATTAAGAGAATAATTGAACAGATGAGATTATTTCATCACAAGGAAGGGATCGAGTTATCAAGTAGGTCAAAGCCTAAGCATGCTTGTGCATAATAAGGTCTTCAAAATATATAAAGCAAGGTCACTGTAAAAAGAAATAAACTAATCTATAACTATAGCTGATGATTTAAATACTTTTAATCAACAATTGAGAAGATGTGGACAGAAAATGCATAATGATAGAGATTTGAACAAAATCAGCTAACATGAATTCATTAAATTTTAGAGGAAACTTTAACCTAAACATTGTACAATGCACATCATTTTTATGCAGGCACAAAAAAATTTACCAAAGTAGACCATATCCTGCATCACTAAAGAAGTCTCAATGTGTTTAAAAAAAAACCCAAGTCTGGATATTTTCTGATCATATTACATTGTGATTTAAATGAATAACACAAGTATCTCCAGAAAATCTCTGTATACTTAAAAACTAAAACAAAAAAGATCAAAGAAGAAATAAAAGTAAGAAAATGTTTTCAACTGAATGGAAATACAAATATAACCTGCTCACATTTTAGGATGACACTGAAATCTGTAGAAAGTAAATACTGGTAGGTGCTCATGTTAGAAAGGAGAAAAAACTCAAACTTTGACCTCAACATCTACCTTAAGAACTACAGGAAAAAGCGAAAATGTAATCTAAATTAAATAGAAAATATGAATATATTTTAAATAGACCAGAAATTAATGAAAATAGTAGGACAATAAGTAAAACTAAAACAGAAAAATGAAATTGGCATGCTTTTAACCAGGTAGATCAGGAAAAGAAGGGAGAGAGAGAATTACAAAGGACCGATTTCAGGAATGAAAAGAGGCATCAGTACAAGTCGTACAGCCACTGAAAGATGGTGAGGAATGGGAGAAGACTCAAATAAACATTTCCCCCAAATCATAAAGGACTGGTACTCAAACACATGAAAAAATGTGCACTGGAACAAACCGTTAGGCACCTGCAAGCCAAAGCCAGAGCGAGGGACCTCCTCACACTCCTTAGAGTAGCTCAATACAAAAAGGCAGGCTTGGCCACCTTGGTAAATCAGAGGGAATGCTGCGCACCGTTAGTGGGACTGGAAAGTGGCCGCTGGCCGTGGAAGACAGTACAGAGGAACCTCAGACCCCTACACAGGCGCTCATGGCTGAAGAACACAAATGCCTCCAGGTAGGTCTGTGGATAAAGCAGCTGCCTCTTGTGCACATCTTGGAACACTGCTTTGCAATGAAAAGGAGCCGTCTGAGCTTCAGGTAACAACAGCGATGCTGCTCAAAGTACTAGAGGGAGAGAAACAAGAAAGAACAGGAAGGACCCAGTACACTGTTCCATTTTAACAAACTTTAAACAAAACAAACTCATGTGTGGCACAGACATCGGATCAGCATTGTCCTAGGTCTGGGAAGAAAGAAGGAAGGAGTAGCTAGCAAACGCGCATGCTTCCCCTCCGCAAGCCTCCATCCACGGCGGAGGTGCGGAGTTCCTCCAGGTACAAAAGTGCAAAAACAGGGCTCTTCTCTTTAGATACAGAGTTCCGACTCACTCTTGGAAATGTCTGGGAAGCCTTGCTGCCAACTTACATTCTCAGGTTCTGAAATGATACTCACTGTTCCTGATAATGAAGACAGAGTGGGTGTGGAGGAAGGGAAGACGTTTACTGCTAACACTCCAGGGGACCAAAGTGGCTTCAGCTTCAAAGGTTCGTCTCTCACGTGAACAAATGACTTGAAACGTCTCAGAAGATGGTGGCTTGTGAACTAGCACTTCTGCGCCCAAACCAGTACTGCAGTCCCTCCGCGGCTGTGGATGCTTCCCGAGGAGCTGCCCTGTTTCTCATCGCTGTGTCGCAGCAGAGGAAAGTGTGGAAATTGTTGGTCTGCAGGGAGATGGGGAGATAAACCTGCCTGTTAGGGGCAATGACTTTCCTCAGCTGTGAAAAACTATGACTTGAGAGATCAGAGGATAGGAGAAAGAATGTCCCCACTCCCGTGTTTGTGCGGGGTGTGGGATGTATCATCATCGTTGTTTACAGCATGATAAAAGATGAATGCAAATTCCTTAGAAACGGTAAATAATGGATCACATATGCGGCCCGGGATAGCATCTGCAGTTGCTCTAAATGTGGTCAAGT
Source organism: Dolichotis patagonum (assembly GCA_004027295.1). Lineage (NCBI taxonomy): Eukaryota > Metazoa > Chordata > Mammalia > Rodentia > Caviidae > Dolichotis > Dolichotis patagonum. The sequence continues at coordinate 8,061 of PVJX010007877.1, read as the reverse complement.
GTCAAGGCCCATTAGCCATCGCAGCCGGATCTGAGTCTCCAGCCAGCTGGGACTGCGAGCACGTTCCCCGCGGAGCAGTATCACCATCACTACGCGGTCTGCATCCAGATGCTTCACCGTCCTCCAGGCGCTGCAACCTATTGCAAACTGCTGGAGGCTGGAGACCAAGACAAACTGACCGTGTTATCCATGATTCGTTCTGATAAACCAGTGCCAGCATCTCCAGAAATTTCCAAGTTATTAGATAAACTGACGCATCTGTCATTGGGAGGTTCGCTGAGCTTTGATAATCATGGCTGCAGTTACATCTGTATTTTTTTCCCTATGAAACCAGAAGAGACTGTTGAAGCCAAAGTGGCTTCATTGTTTTCGTGTCAGCAGTACAGTGACTGATGCGTGGTGGGCTGGCCTTCTCTCTTCCTGCATCCCTGCTTTCCTCGGTCTTGATGGACTTTTCTACACACATGGATGATAATGATCTTGCCTTTTTTCCAGCAAAAAAAAATCTTTGGTTACTGCCCATCCGGTACAAAAGATGTACTATGATCAAAACAGTGCATGACATATGGCCACTGGAATGGCCCACATTGCTGAAAACGAATGCCCTGCTGTAGAAAAAAGGGCAGCCCAAGAGCCCTAAGCTAACTACTCACTCAGGGCCCAGAACTGCTGGCCCACATCTCCTGGAGAGCAGGGGCTCCACCAACACCCAGAGGCCTGGACACACATTGACGTCTTCAGCCCATAAGTGAAGACCTTCCAGGAGCCAGGGCCAGAGGTATGGCCTGACCAAGACCCAGAAGGCGGGTCCCTCTTCACCCAGAACGCACACTGTTGTAGAGAAACAGACAGAAGAAAAGTGAATACATAAATAAAGCAATAATTCAGATATGGGGTTGTGGTACCTGTCGTGCAGGGAATTTTGAAGGATGGGTTCTACAGAGCCACTGGACAGCTCTGTTCTTCCTATCCATCATCAGGAAGGGTCAGTGGGCCCATGTGTGAACAAGGGGCTGATGGAAGAGCATTTTGGACAGGGAAACAGTCAGCCAACAACTCCCTCCCCGGAGTTCGGGTGGAACAGGATGTGACCATCGTGGCACGATGTCAGTTCCAGCGACATTCTGTTATGTAAGAAGTCCTCTGAGCGAACTGCAGCAACAGATGCCTGGCCACAGGCTTCCAGGTCACAGGGGTGTGAGACAGAACCACAGCCAGGGGCAGCAAGGCTCATCCATTCTCAGAGCAGCTGTCAGGAAACTAGGGGTGCCCACAGCCACAGAAACCCAGATTCCACCAACAGCCATGTGAGTTAGGATGAGGACCCTGAAAAGCCTGGGTGGAGGACTGGCCCAAGGGTGGACAGAAAGAAATGCATGACCTTTGGGTCAGCACTCACCTTGAGAGAATGAAACACTGACTGTCAAGATGGTGAGGTTAGTGGGTCAGAATAGAGGCACCTATAAGTAGCAGCACGCAGGTCGAGGCAGGGGGACCCCAAGTTCCAGCCCAGGCTGGGTAAATGAAGAATTTAGTCCTCAGAGAGCTTCCGGCCCAGTGGGAGAGAGAAGGGTGTACACATGCATCATGATAATGTACAGTGCTTTGCAAAATTAAAGAAAAAGAGTAGCGCTCTGTGGAATGAAGGGGACAGGGCCACCTGCAGGCATGGATACCCTAAGGCAGTAGAGGAGAGACCTGGTGGGATTACATCTGCAGGGCAGCAGGAGCAGGTGCAGAGGACCAGAGCGTCTCTGAGGAAGGACCAAAGGGGTGTTCAGTGGCACTGGAGAAGGAGCACGTCAGCAGATATGACCTGGGCTGGGTCACCTCAGGTGTCAACTTCCCTGGGCCATGAGGTGCCCAGATGTTGGGCCAGCCACTCTTCTGAGTGTCTGGAGAGAATTTCTGGATATAATTTGCATTTCAATTGTGGACCGATTGAAGCTCATGGTTCTCCCCTGCGTATGAGTCTCACCCAGCCCACTGAGGACTTGAACAGAACCAGGAATTGTGGCCCAGAGAGGCCACCCCCTGCTTGCCCACCTGCCTGGGCATGGGGCTCCAGCTTCCTGTGGGCTGGGACTGGCATCAGCAGCTCCGAGCACTTGGGCTTTGGCTTCTAACTGGAGTTACTGGAGCAGCATCACGGCTTTCCTGGGTCTCAGATCAATAGGTGCATACATATGTTCCAGGTTGTATTCTGCATCTCTGAAGAACCCCAAAGGGCACCCATGAGTGCAGGGCAGACAGAGGATAGAGCTCAGAGCCTAGACGGCCAGGCGAACCATGGTAAGCCAGAGATGGGCCAGAAGCCTCCCAAATAGGACAGACGTAGGAGAGGGAGAAGGAGAGAGAGGACGCCAGGAAGCCCGAGCTCGGGAGCGCACTCTGCACCCAGTGCTCTGAGCTGGGGGTGGGCTGTGTTCAGTGCTGACCAACAGCTGATAATTCAGACCCCAGAGCAAAGTCACAAGTGCAAAGGCAGAGTGTGAGCCACAGCTAAAGGGTGGATAGCTGGAGCCATCTGGCTTCTGCTGCAAACCTTCCTAGAACACGAGCTCAGCTCATGCCTCTGGGCACCTCCAAGCGTGGTTTCCACTGAGCTCTGGAGGGGGAGAACCATGCACCTCAGCGTCTACGGCTACTGACATTACACGAAGGTAATAGGGCCCCAGATGGAGGTGGGTAACTCTTCTCCTGAAGGAGTCTAAAGAGATACATAATACAGGGATGCACATGCATATATGAGTCTGTGGGTATGCATGCCTGTACACATATATATGTTTATGCATGTATTCACACATATACACATACATACATACATATAGAGTCCACCCAACCACATCAGAATATACATTCTTCTCAACTGCACATGGGACATTCTCCAAAATTGACCGTATATGAACTCATAAAGCATTCTTAACTAAATGCAAAGGGAGCAAAATTATCCCATGCATAATATCTGACCATAGCACACTAAAATTGGAAATCAATGGCAAAAACCCTGCAAAACCTGCATAAATACATGGAAATTAAATAGCAACATTCTGAATAACCAGTGGGTTACAGATAAAGTTAAAGAAGAAATAGAACAGTACCTGCAATACAATGAAAATGCAGACACAACATACCATAACCTATGGTTTGCAATGAAGGCAGTCCTAAGAGGGAGATATATAGCAATAAATAGTCACATCAAGAAAATGGAACGAATACAAATAAATAACCTAATGCTACATCTCAAGCTTCTAGATAAGGAAGAGCAAATAAAACCCAAAGCTCATAGAAGAGAGGAAATTGTAAAGATTAGAGCAGAAATTAATGCTCTAATTGAAACTAAAAAAAAGAATACAAAAAACTAACAAATCAAAGAGCCGGCTTTTTGAGAGAATAAACAAAATTGATGAACCTCTAGCCAACCTTATCAAGAAAAAGAAAGAAAAAGATTCAACAGTAGGTTGTTTATTTGAACTTGTTCTATTTTCCTAATTTGAAAGTGTACTGCTGTAAATTTCCCTCTTAGGACTGCTTTCATTGCATCCCATGAGTTTCTGTAGGTTGTGTCAGCATTATTATTTAATTGCAGAAATTGCCTAACTTATTCTTTAATTTTGTCTGTGACCCATTGATTCTTGAGGATGGTGTCTTTTTATTTCCAGGTGTTTATGTAGTTTTTGTGGTTTCTTTTGTCATTGATTACCAATGTCATTGCATTATGGTTAGATAATATATAAGGGATAATTTCTGTGACCCTTAGTCAATCTCAGTCATAGAGTACCAGGACCAACAGCTGTTTAGAACATTCATGTCAATTTTGGCTATAGTGGCACAAATAACTTCAAACACATCTTAGTAAATGACAAACTGAGCTAACCCTTAACTTACCACTTTTAATCATATGAGCTACATTTGTGGTTATACAACAAAATCTAAAGCAAACAATCAATTATATGTGGTATAATTGATTTTTCTCTCAGAAATTAAAATTTAAAATGGATTAAGGAGAAAATATAGAAGAAGCAGAAGAGAAAGAGATTAGAAGTAAAGCTGGATGACAAAGGAGGGCCCCATCAACTTTGGGGAACTGCTGCAGAAGACTGAAGTAAAGAGAGAGGAAAGAGATAAAAAGAAGCACAGAACCAAACCTCAACCACATTCATACTCATACAAAAACAAGATCAGTGAAGAAGACAGAGGGAAAAAAAGAAAGAAAGAAAAAGTCCACTTCCAGTGTTCTCTCTGGTTTCACTAGTAGATGACCTGCGGAGACAGAGTTCCAATTTGTGCAGATCTCTCCCAGAAAGCCAACAGTAGCTTTTTGGCAGGGTGGTGGATAATCTCAGCAGGCCTGCCCAAGACCAGACTCATGGGCCACCACCTTCCAACCAACTTCCACGGATCTGAGCCCTGGTGGGATCTGTCAGTTGGAGCCAGAAACAGTACTGGATTCTGAGCCCAACCAGCCCATCTCCAAGGTGCTTCCTGGCTAATTGTTGTCTTCTGTGTGGGGACCAAATCCTCTGCACTCATCACCAGCCAGTGCAGCCCCCCATCTCTGCTGCTCCCCTCCACTGCCGAGTCTCTCTGCAGAAGCTTCCAGATTTACCAGGTGTCACCATCACTGTGGGGCTGCAGGCTTGAATCACTCTTGTCAGGCTGCAAGTCTCATCCCAGGGAGAAGATACAGCCAATACCTCCTTCTTGACTGGAGTTTCTCTTTTCACTCTCTCTGTGGGCTTTAATTCACACTTAAGCTTCTTCCTGGGTCCAGTGGACTCACTTCCCTCTTTCTTGTCTTTTTCAAGATGCTACACTCCAGTGTCTGGGTGGCAATTCTCAGAGAGGCTGCTGTCTCTCTTCAAGAGATAATTTCAATTCCTTTACATTTACTTAAGCATGTTCTATGGGACAGTATGTGGTCTATTTTGGAGGATGCTGCATAGGCAGCAGAAAAGAGTGTACATTCCGATGTTGTGGGTGGAATGCTCTGTAGACATGTAAGTCCATTTGTTTACAGGTTTGGTTTATTTCTGTCATTTCTTTGTTATTGTTTCATTTAGTTGATCTATTTGTGACAGTGGGGTATTATGATCCCCTATTACAATTTGTTGGTGCTTATATGATTTTTCATGTCCCTTAATATTTGTTTAATTTGTAAATGCACCAGTATTTGGCAAACATATATTTATGATTGTTATCTCTTTTTCTTGGAGCTTTCACTTAACAAGTATGTAGTGATTTTCTTTGTCTCTTTTGATCCATCATGGCTTAAAGTTTATATTGTCTGCAAATAGAATAACTATTTCTACTTTTTTATGGTTTCCTGTCACATGGAGTATTGTTTACCATCCAAAATTCTTTTTGGGTTAAATGTGTTTCTTGTATGTAGCATATAGTTGGATCTTGCTTAATGATCCATTCTGCCAGTATGTTTATTTTGATTGGTGAATTGAGTTCATTTGCTTTGATGATTATAACTGTTGTGTCTTGCCTTATCCTTCTTATTTTATTTTCCTACTGTTGTTACCCTATTTTTTTTTTTTTTGGAACCGGGGATCAAACTCATGACCTTGTGCTTGCCAGGCAGGCGCTTAAGCCACTGAGCTAAATCCCCGGCCCTGTTACCCTATTTTTTACTTCTGTTTAATGGCTTTCTCTGTCTGCTTGCTTCTTTCTATTAGTGTTCTTAGAATTGTGCCCTTCCTTATCTTTTTCTAAAATATCTTTCAGAGTATTTTTGGAGAGCTGGTTTGGTGGTCATGAATTTCTTCAGTTGTTCTTTATTATGGAAGTTTCTTATTTTTCCATTAAATTTGAAAGATAGTTTTTCAGGGTACATCAATCTGGGTTGGAAATTTTTTGTCTTTCAGGACTTAACATACTTCACCCTAAGTTCTCCTAGGGGTTAATGTTGAGAAATCTGCTGTGATTCTGATGGGCTTTTCTTTGTAGGTGATCTGTTTCTTTTCTCTAATAGCTTTTAATATTCTGTTCTTGTGCTGAATTTCTGGGATCTTGATTATTATGTGGCTTGGGATAGACTCACTTTGGTCATGGCTAACTTGAGTTCCATACTTCTCATTTATTTGTATGTCAAATCTGTATTCATGTGTGGGACGTTTTCTGCCATTATGTCTGTGAATCTGTGAGGAGATTTTAAATAGCATTTCAGTTATCTCTGCATTTCTTTTTAACTCAGTGAGTATTATGTTGTCTTTCTTTGCTTCATCTTGAAGCTGTTGGATTGACTTTTCATGGTCTGTTGCTGTTTTTAAGATGCTGCTCTTTTCATGGTTGCTAACTATAATCCTGTCTTCTAGATATGATATTCTGTCTTTGCTCTCATTTAATCTATTGTATATACTGTCAATGGGATTTTTAATCCCCTGCATATATATTTGAATCTGTTCCATAGTTTCCATTTTTTTCCTGTGTTGGCCTTTCATGCTTTCCATCATTTTTCCTAAACTCTTCTATTTTCTTATCTCTGTCTGCTCTAGATTCATTAGGCATGTCTGCTATTTTGTCAGTTTTATTGTCAGTAGGACAAGGAGGTTCACCGGAAAGACTATTTTTTCCATAGTCATATCTTTTTTTTTTTTCACTTCTGCTGCTATCATTTTAGAAAGACCCAGTATGTTACTCCCAATTTCCTCTATCTCATTGTGCTCTGGACTGGTCCTGGGTGAGCTGGAGGCCTGGGATTGCATTTTACTTCTGCATCTTGTCATTTTCTCTGTTTTATTTTCTGTGTGGCTGCTTGTAAATTTCTGTGGTAGATAGTTTTATCCCTAGCACCAGTGCTTCCCTAGGAAATGTCTATTCCTCAGAGCTGTCTTCTGGGTGTGGGTGGTTATTGGTCTTTGTATCCATGTCAAAGACCTACCTTTCCCGTTTATTAAGGAAGGAGATGTTGGTATCTATGTGACTCAGCACCCTGCCCTTTGGTACTGTGCTATGGTTAAGAGTTATTGCCACACACAATCACAGTGTTGCTAACCATCAAACACAGTCTAGAAACCAACAAACTGCTGTGACTATTAATGTGGTGCCTCTACCCTCAGAGCAGGCTCTACAGTTCAAAGCATAACACATGCTGAGAACTTGTATGCAATAAGTTTCCCCTTAATAATTGATTTTATACTGTTTGGGTGGTATTTAAAAGGGATGGGTGACAAAACAGAGGTGAATGAGGAGAAATTCAGGGCAAGGAAGGGTGTAAAACTAAGAATATTCACCCTATATTTGGGAGGCTGGAGAATAGTGCAGAAAAAAGAATGAAAGAGAAAACAAATGAATGTTAAAGCAAACCAGAAACAGAAGAGATGACATTCACTGACATGAAACTATCATGAAGTCAAGAGAGATAATTGAGGGAAGAGGGAAAGATGAATAAAACAAAAGAAAACCACAGGGAAGAAAAAGGGGATTTCTTAGTTTGGCTTATATGTTGAGACAGGAGAGTTCACAGGTGCATCTGCACACTGGACAAATAGGAGACCCAGGAGTCACTCAGCCCCAGAAGACAGAAATCCAGAGCAAGAGGGATCCCGCTGCCTCCTGCACGCCAGGGAGCACCCAGGAGCAACACTGGGCCAAGTGTGAGTTGGAAACCTGAAGACAAGAGAAGCATGGAGACACATGTCCACATGCGACAGCAACCAAGGGTGAGCCCTCACGAAGAGCCTTTAAAAATAGACACCCTCTCTCCTTCTTTGATGGGCACAACCCACACCCGGGGTGGGGCTTCCTGCAGTTTCCTGGCCTGCCTGTCAATTATCCACGACATGCTGAGAACTGGGCTCTGCGGTTCTGCTGGTGTCTCTCTGTGCAGTTAAGTTGACACATCATGACTCATGATCACATGGAACTAGTATGGAGTCCAGCAGTCTCACTTGTGAGTACACAGCCAAAGGCACGGACATCACTATGTTGAATGGACACCTGTGCCTCTAGCTCACCATCACCAGTAGCCAAGATATGCAAACAACTTGAGTGTCCACCTATGGACAATCGATAAGGAACATGTGGCATAGATAGATAGTGGCATGTATGTAT
>PVJX010007876.1:0-68510 GCA_004027295.1 Dolichotis patagonum | reverse complement strand
AAACTCACAAGGGTAAATACCATATAATCTCCCTAATATGAGATTTGATAAGAGTATATAAGACTTTATGGTAAGCATGAGGCCCCATCTCTTAGCTTCGAAGTCTTTCAAAGTTTTAAATCATCAGTTGGAATGGTGTTATCCTGTTTTGTTTGACTATATCATACGTGATGATATGAACAGCTGTTTTGAAGAAAACCTTATGACAGCTATTGCTGATTTAATATTATCCTTCTTAGAAGTCCTACCATGCTTTTTTTTCTTTTTTTTTGTTCTATTGCCGTTGGTTCTGTCTACCACATTGTGTCTCATTGGAATTTGAATATGTGTGATAGTTCAAACAAATTTTTTTCTTTTTTTTATCAAAAATGAGATATTATAATCCTCATTGATCATTTTCTGTTATTCGGTTCAGAAAGCCCTGGAATTCTTTCACTATATGCATGACTTTATACTATTGTGTTATGTTTGATATTATTGTAATTGAAACTATGCCCAACTATAGCAGAGTTAGAGATATGGCGTTAGATACTGTTGATGTCCAGTTGACTTAATGTAAAGTACTGTGTTGCCTATGTTGTCCTCTTCTGATCTGCTCTGTACTACCCCCTTTTGTTTTATTCTCTTTTAAATAAAAAAAAAAGAAGATGTCATCAATGCCTTGGTAAGATATTTACTATATTTATGGTTTTAACAAACATTTATGAAATTATATACTGTATTCCACGTTCCCAACCAAATTGCCCTATATTCTCCAGGACATGATAGACACCAGGTGGATATCAATTAAATGAATCCATAGTTTTTGTATGAAAATAGTAATGAAAACCAATATTCCTTGGTGGCATTCGTGATACAATCAAAGATTTAAGTTATATTATTTCTTCAATGTTTGTAATATGCTCTAATTATGAAAATTAGAGACATAGACTCCAGTGAGACAGATATATATTTGCTGACTTACTTGCTATATATAATAATAGTTTCTACATGTATGTATGTATTAATATATATTTTTATATTTTTTTAAATTTTTAAGTATTTTGGTCTCTAAATACAAAGGTCTCTTCCTATTGGGGTTTATAATCAAATAAATAGCAAGAAAGCTTCTAAAATGATAGTAAGAATTATGTTGGTAATGCTGGATATCTAAAGCTGGGTATCTAAAACTGAACGATATTAAAGTTTTATAAACAACTTAAAAAATCAATTGTGTTAAACAAGGACTAGTTGAAAGATAAGCTAATCTCATAGTTACATGAAAGTGTAATATACATTAGTTGACTAACACTGGCTCTTCATTGCTATATTTAAGGAAGTAAAATCTAGAAAGACAGGTTAATCTGCAATGAATTTGATGATAGAATACTGTAGTCTTTGGAGAAGTGTGTGAGTTATTGTGTGAGCATGTTCTCAATGAGGATGAGATGTTGGTGAATGTGGCTATGTTAATATAGAAGATTTCAAATTACAATAAAGGTGAAACTGCTACATGTTCTTAACACTTCAGCAGCGACAAGATCACCTGACTTTAAGAGAGTCCTGGATTTTCACAGTGTGTTTTATTGAAGTAACACAGAGGAAAAGAAGTTATTAATAAGAGGAAAGGAAAGCTTTTAAAATGTGCACTTTTACATAAATTTCTAATGAAAGAAGATGCTGTATTACATATATATTATGCATATTACAATATGCTGTTACACATAGAAGTGCTGTGTCATTTGAGGTTCTATGTAGAATTTTAAAATCAAAGTTTATACCTGCTTAAAAAAGGGAAAAATTTTGCTAAACTTTAAAAACTTGGAAACAGTGAATTTAATTTTTTATCCCATTACAGATATGTTTGCAAAATTTATGTATTTACTTATTCAATATGCCTATGTTTACATAATGCTAGATTCCTGACTCTTATTTATGGAAATAAACTCAATTTGGAGTAAAGACCTAATTAAGAAACTAATAAGCAATCATATCTTAAACATATCAACACATTTTCAAATTAAAAGAAAAACAGTATTTTCTTTTTTCTAAGTTGGCATACAAGACTTGAAAATTGTTGGAATTTCTTTTATTGAAAGTAATTGTTGATAAAAATGGACATTTCAATGCTTACAATACCTCATGATCTCATTTCAAAAAAGAAAATGTAAAGACTTTCTTTGATTAAAATAAAACTTGTGTTTAATTATAGATCAGAGTTATTTTTATGAACTTTGAGCTGTAAAATCATTTTTAAAATATGCTTATGAAGTGCTAAACACCAAAACACCAAACACCAAAACATCACATAACAAAAAAAGCCTCAGAGAAAGAAAATGTAATGTTCAAATCAAGGAAAAATTGGCCAGTATCAAGGAATGTGAATGGTGTGAGATTTTACTATCCTTTAAAAACTTTTTTGTTAATGTATGTTTGCAGTATATAATTATTACATTCCTTGTGGATAGTTGTACATGTACATAACACATCTCATCCTCTCTCCTTCTTCCTCCCTCCATATCTTGATCCATGTTCCATTTGCAAACTATTTTTCTCCTTTTTTCCTATTATCTTTTTTTTTTTGTACTAGGGATCGAACTCGTGACCTCACACTTACCAGGCAAGCACTTGAGCCACTGAGCTAAATCACAAGCCCTTCCATTTTTATTTTCTCTTTATTTGTGTTTTATATGTCTCATATAAGAGAAACCATGAAATATTTAAGCATGTGTGACTAATTTATTTCACTTAACATTATGATCTCAAAGGGCATTCATTTTCATACAAATGATTACAATTTATCCTTTTCTATGGCAGGGTACTACTCCATTATGTATAAATAGCACCTATTCTTTATTCATTCATCTGTTGATATAGACTGTCTCCAATATTTAGCTATTATGAATTATGCTATTGGAAACATGCATATGCATGTATCATTATATAGTGTCTGGCTCTTTCAGGAAGATATGTGCAAGGAGACTAGCAGGGTCAAATGTGATTTCTATTTTTAATTTTTGAGAAACCTCCATAGTGATTTCAGTAGTGATTGTACTGTGTTAGTTTATATTTTCACCAGCAATGTAGAAGGGTTTCTCTTTTAACACAGTCTTTTCAGCATTCATTTTTAATTGCTTTCTTAGTGACAGCCATTCTTTTTGAAGAAAGATGAAATCTCATTGTTATTATAATTTGCATTTTTCTACTGGCCAGAGGTGTTGAGCATTCTTTCATATGTTTATTGGCCATTTCTACTTCTGAGAAATGTCTATTCAATTCAGTTGATCATGTTTTGATTGGATCTTTTAATTGTGGGCAGTTCCTGAGTTCTTTGTATATTCTAGCCCTCTAACAAACAGCTGGCCAATTTTTTTCCATTTGAAATTTTGCTCTCCTCACAAACCTATGACATTTTCATGGATACTGGTAAAATAGCATACCCCTGGATTGGTGAAGGGACGGTTTATTGCTGACAGCAGTAACAGTAGTAGACACATTGTCAGCATCCCTCAGATTCCACTCTCCATGGGGCATTGTGACAATTGCTAGCAACACCCGCACATGCATTGTGGTTTTAAGAGAGGAACCCAGATGTAAGGGAACTTGAATCTTTTATAAGTGATAGAAAGGATGCCAGTTCTTTGCTACAAATACAGACATTGTCTTTTTCTTCCAAGGATGTTTAATGAACAAGCATCTTCTAAAGGACAGTTCACTAAGAGGCCAAGGCAGGACAATCTCAAGTTTGAGTCCAGCCTGAACAACATAATGACTTAGTGAGACCCTGTCAGAAATTTTTAAAACAGATAAAAGAAAAAAGTTGAGTTGTAGCTTGGTAAAAAAAGCCCTGGCTTCAATTCCCCAGCCTCCCCCAACAAGGATAGTCCAATCCAGAGAGGTAGGGAAGCAAGAAACCCAAAGAGAATGGTTTCCCAAAGAAAATATTTGTATTGTTTTTTATTATACTAGGTATAGTATAGTGTTTCAAAGGAAAGCCTTTTATGTTGAATAATGATTAGTAAAACTTTTATTATATTTTCCTGATCTGTAATCATTTGAAATAGGTTAGAACATCATCATTTTTAATAATGGAGGAAATTGGAACTTGGGGACTTAAAGGGATAAAATAAACTCATACAGTAACGTTCTATCAAATCAAGTACTAATACGTTCAAAGACAACCTTTAAACATATTGGACTAACTAAAATTTTCATTTAACTCCTAATATTGAACTTTGGACAATTAACATTCCTTAAAATTATCTAGTGGTCTTATAGCATTTTTTTATTTAGTGCTAAAATTTGGAGTGGACTGGGCCATTTATCAAAGAATGTAATTGGCATTACAAATGGACCTATAGAATTATTTTTGATGAGAAGACAAGATATACATTAGTGTATAACACCTCAGAATGCAATGTAAATCTTATATTGGAAGATATAAACAAACACACATGCACACAACTTTGTCATAAAAGTCAATTTAAAATGAGCTTGCTGTTTCTAAGTCCCTCAATTTATATAGTTGAACTAAACCTGCTTTTGTGAGAAACCATGTATGTACAATCACACATCTGATGATGAAATTAATCAACAGTTCATATTTGTAAACCAAATGTTAGCCTCGGGTATGCAGTCATAATCACAAAGCAAGTTTTAGAATATCAATCCAGACTATAAACTTGTAGAGATTTGGTACTTTTTTCTATTGAAGTTTATGAGAACCAGGGTACTTTTTGTTTCCTAGACATACTTCTTAATGTTCAAAGATGAGTTATTTTGTCCTTGGAGAATGTAACTTGTTAAAAGTTTTATGGTATACTTCCCAAGTTCTCAGGGTAATACCAGATCTGCCTTTTCTCTCAGTCTTTTAAACTAATCATCCATTACCTAAGAGTTTAATCAGTAGCAATAAAAATGTACAGATTAACCAGAAGTCTTAGACATATATTTGTGTATCAGTCACATATCAGTCATAATTTTCCTTTATCACTTAATATTTTGAACTCCTTCAGCTTTCAGCCATTCTCTCTTTTCTGTTGTCAAATCATTTAATATGTTGCACAGGGTAAAAACTCTAATATGGCATATATCATAGTCTTGTACTGCTTTAAGATTCTGTTTTAACTTCTCCGTCCTCAGGCTATGTTACTCATTTTTGTGACATTAGTTTCTAGCATTAAGGCTAGCAGATTGTTATTTATGCAGTAAATATTTGTTGAAAGTATGAATGAATGAATTTTAATGTCCCCAGCAGTTTTGTTTAAATCATATTCATAGTTACTTTAGAACATAAGGAAATTAGAACTGTGTGAGTAATTTGAGAAAATTAGAATTGTGTATTATTTGTTGAAATATGTCTCCATTTTAAATATAGTGTTTATAAGTATTCTAGACCCTTAAAGCACTTCCAGATACAGCGACTGAGAGATATTTAAAACAAAACTTTGCCACAGTATAGGAGTAAACATGTAATTGCAAAAGATGATGTTAACAATTTTGTACGTTTCTCATAATTGCATGTTTCTATAATGCAACGTTGAAAATAAGAAAGACCTTGAAAATGAAATGAATTTACATTTATTTATTTGCTTATTTTAAAAACACTAGCCAATTATTTTTTGCCAGTTACTTTATTACATAAAGAGATTAAATAAGAGATCTGCTTAGTTTAGGAGGGTAGTAAATTGGCAAGGTACAATACAGCTTTACTGAGATATAATTCACTCATTGTAAAATTTACCAGTTTGAAGTATACAATTTAATGGTTTTTAGTATATTCATAGTTTCTCAACTGTCACTGCAATGAATTTAGAAGATTGGCATTGCTCCAGAAATAAACGGTTTACCTTCAGTAACAGTTCCAATTTCTCCTGAAATGCCTTCCACTGTCATCCTAGCAATCACTGAGTTATTTTCTGTGTCTGTAAGGTTTGCTATTCTGGATATTATGAATGGTATCATGCAACAGGCAGTCTTCTGTGACAGGTTTCTTTCACTGAACATAATATTTTTTACATTTATTCAGGTTGTAGATGAACCAGTGCTTCATCCCTTTTTATTGACAAAAAATATTACATTGTGTGAATATATCACTTGCGTGTAAGTACCTATTACATACATGCAATTGGTAGACATGTAGGTGGTTTCTAAAGTTTGAGTTTTAAGAATAGTCAAGTTTTTATATGGACATGATTTTCATTTCTCTTCAGTATATAGTACTAAAATTGCAGTCATATGGTAACTCTATATTTAATTATTTGAAGTAGTACCAGAATATTTTCCGAAGTGGCCGTACCATTTAACATTCTTACCAGCGTGTATGGTATTCCAATTTTTTCATATCTATAGAAGTTTTAAGAAAAGATTTTAACTGCTGTTTTCAAATGCAGTTTAAGAATATAAGAAGAAAATGCATTAGGGACTGGGGATTTAGCTCAATGGCATAAGTGTCTGCCTGGCAAGCACAAGGTCATGAGTTTGATCGCCAGTGCAATATATATACACACATATGCCCTTTTCCAATTATTTTGGAAAATGTAGTTATTTTATATTACTTAATAATTGCTAATTAAGTGCATTAAACTAACCATTTTACATGTCATGAACTATTTAATCCTTGTAACAATCCTGTAACATATATATTCTTTTTACTTTGGGGAATTTTAAAGCATGAATAAACTACATGACACATTAAGAAATTTGAGGAAAGGTTCAAATCCAGGAATCCTAACCTGAGAGCCTTTCTGTTTGAATTTGGCCTCTGTTGTGCCATATGTTGAGCAACTCATGCTATTTGTGCAAATGTTTGTTGAGAAGTTAGAAAATCTATTTTTAATTAGAATTTTGTATGTAACGTTATAAAAAAAGTAAAGCTTCTCTTAACTAACCATTTAACTGATTATTTTCTTAACTATTAATAACCATTTTAAGAAGACATAAAGATGCTGATTTCTTATACTGTTACCAATGTCATATAATGCCTGTTTACAATGTACTAGACACTCTTTAAAGTGTATCACTTGTATTAATGCAATAATAATGTAATGCTATCTTTGAATCTATCTTCTTAAATTATTTTTAATGCATAAATAATTTATATTGACCCACAGTGATATTTATACCTTCTTTTATTTAATAAAATAATTTAATTACATTTATCTTGTTTATCCTAAAAATTAGTGAAATATTACCTTTTTGTTGCATGGAAAATTTATATGTAGCAAAAACAAAAATTAGAGATATAATGTTTATGATGTGTTATCATTTGAAAAGCTTGGTCTAGTTAATTTTATTCACAGTGTTAGGAAGTTATCCCT
Organism: Dolichotis patagonum; assembly: GCA_004027295.1. Taxonomy (NCBI): domain Eukaryota; kingdom Metazoa; phylum Chordata; class Mammalia; order Rodentia; family Caviidae; genus Dolichotis; species Dolichotis patagonum. Next base: position 61,212 of record PVJX010007876.1, on the reverse strand, counting down.
TGTCTGGCACAGATATGTATTGCGAATATTTAATGGTGGAATATAGTTTCATAATACTTTGCTTTTCCCTAAAATGTTCTTTCTCAGGAATCTTTTTTTTTTACTTTTCTTACAAACCTTTCTGATCAAAGCAAGTTACAAATGCAAACCTGTTTATAAATAATTGGTAGAATAACAGCAAAGAAAAGTTATCTCTGAAAAATATTTCATCTTTAACTCAAAAACGAATTATGCAGCTTCATTGTAGTGTGATGCCAGTGTTTGTTTCTATATCACTAAATTTTGGTTTTGCCTTTTATTTTTTATTTTTTGGTACCGGCGATTTAACTCACAACCTCGCGTTTGCCAGGCAGGCACTTACACCCCTGAGCTAAATCCCTGGCCCGATTTTGCTTTTTCGTTTAGAGTTTGTTGTATGTTTTAAATCTTTTATGTTTTTCAGCCTCATTGTAATTTAGCCTCAATTTATATGAGAGTCAGTAATCTTCAAAGTATTCTTGTCATATACCCATAAAAATGCTTATCTTTGGAGACCATGTACTTTGCACATTTAAATTTCATATAAAAGTTAATTATAGGCTGAACTAGTTTAATATTGCTATATCATAAACATTAGGTTTAAATAATAAAATAACTGCCCTGATTTTGAAAACATTTTCAGTGGGATATTAAAACTATGATGAGTTGCTGTTCAACATCAGTATTTTAATATGACTCATAAATGATCATTTTAAAGTCAGAATTATTACATTGTTTTTGTTCTTGAACTTTTGTTTTTTTCTCCAGTCTCCCTCAGAACTGTATCCTAGAATCATACAATCATCTAGCATCTTTCATTGTTTCCATATTTGTGAATTCACTGACATAATAAAATTTATTAGAACACTAAAACCAATAGTCCAAGTGCTTGGACTCCTGAAGCCATTCACAGTCATGGCAGTGAAAAGCTTGAGTTGCTGAATGAGCACCCCACGGAGGCGTAACAAAGTGACATTCTGTGTTTCTGCTCTCATCTTCCACTCTAGTGTCCTTCCGGTCAGTTCAGTGTCATAGCTTTTGTGAGTCATTTCTCTGTTTGCAATGGCCCCCAAACATGTTGCAGAACTTCTGTATAGTTCTCTCAAAGCTAAGAAGGTGGTGATGGACCTGATGGTGAAAATAGGTGCGTTAAAGAGGCTCAGGTCAAATTTAAGTTTCAGTGTTGTTGGCTATGAATTCAATGTTAGTGAAGCAACAATATATATTAAACAAACCATCATTAAACAGAAAACACATAAAACAAGGACATGTATTAACTGGTGAAGGAAAATGTTGTTAATAGTGTCTTGAAGGAGCCTAACCCCATATTTCCTTCTAGGAGCAAGGCCTCTAATTTCACTGAGTCAGTTTATGGTTACATAAATACTGAAAATAACAAGATAAACTGAATTTTTTTGTTTGGGATAAACTTTGTGTGTCATCTTGAACTACATCTTTAAAACATGTGGAAAAATAGAAATTTGAGACCTATTTTAAAATTCCTTGGTATCATAAGTCTTGGTTATTTGTACTAGATTGTGATACACTGAATATATCTTTTAATATAAAATTATTAAAACAATATAACAATCATATTTAGTTTAATACTCTTAATTTTTGACAGTTCTGAACATTAGAAATGCATCTATTAATTAGATGAATTGTGTTTATTTTTGTATTGGTAACAAGTATCTGTTGATGAATATTACTGCTAGAATGAACTAAGTTCAACAGTCTGACCTTTTTATTTTTATAGTTGTAAGCCTTTGTTCTAGTAAGTATCTAAGAAAACAAATAATTTTATTAGAACGTCATCATTTTATTCTTTTAAAGTCTTCAAACGTATATTGTGATAAAATTACTTAGTATATCCTTATTAACAATTATTCAGTAATCTGTAATCACTGTAATCTGAGTAGATATTTAATTTTGTTAAAAACAAAGAATTTGAAATCATCTTGGAAAATTATTATAAGCATTCACTTGTTCAGTTTCTTGAAAGTATATGAAGTAGGATTTACAAAGTTTTTTAACTCATTAATTTTGTTAGCTATGGTATTACTAAGAGACATTTTGTTTAATTTGATTAATTTAGAAAAAAATTAGGAAAATTGAAATGTTCATTTCAGTACATCTTTGTAAGAAATTATATATATTTATATGCTTTTACTTAATTTAAAATATTTTAAGCAAAGACTTGGATCTGCAGATGTATCTTATGTAATTTATAGAAAATTTTTGATTCCAGAAATGATTCGTAATGTCAGTCTTTATCAAATTTGCTAGTCACTCAGTATTAATTTTCCATGGAGGAGAAAAAAAAGTAGATATTGCAGATTATAATCTTAGTCTGATCTTTTGGGACTTAAACTGAGGAAAAATTACTTCTTTACAAAAAGTCTTCTTTTCACACTGTAGAAGAGCTGAGATACATGGTGCGATCAAAATATATGTTGAATGTTTTAAAAATATTTTAAATTCATGATAGTAAAAGACACATTGTCATTAATTCCCTCCCCTTCAAATACACATATCCTGCCATTTCCTGCCACTTTCTAAAGCAGCACTGGAAGTCCTCTTTCTAAAGCAACACTGGAAGTCCTCTTTCATGTCTTTACCAAGTATGATAAAAAGTATGGTGAATGTTAGTGTTATAGTCTGTCCAATGAATGGTTGGCTTGTAAAACTATTATAGTGTGTTCTCATCCATTTTATTCACTAGATCTGCAACTTCTGGTTTTGAGGGGGGATTTATGGCAATGTGTCTTTTGCTGTTATATATATTTTCAATTTAAGCATATTTCAACATTAAGTGAACATCACTGTTCCTCTTGTCCCTCTCCTCTATATTTCTAAATCAGAACAAACCAATCTAACCCAAGTGGTGATAGCAAAGAAATGAAATTACTAAAATGACTAAAAATACAATTTCATAATGTCAACCTTAGCCCTACTATGAAAGAAATGAACATCTTCTATAGGACCTTGGTAAAAAGGCTTCTCATCAACCAATAATTCAAATTCTCTTTTTTGGCACCCTGTGGCAATGTACCTGGAAGACACTGGGAAAAGATTAGTGGTATTTCTTTCAAAAAATTGCAGACTATTTGTCTTACCAAAAAAATATTTTTTTAGTGTCGGGAATGTCATTCAGTGGTAGAGTACTTGCCCAGCATTTGCAAGGCTCTGAGTTTGATCCCCAGCACTTAAAAAAAAAAAGCAAAACAAAACAAAATAAATACCTATCTTAATATATTAACCATAGACATGTTTTAAGCATGTTAATTTTAAAGAAAGATATGTGAGAAATAGAAGGTGCAAGGATGACTTTCCCTTGGCAAGTCTTCATATCCAACCCCAGGGGTGGCATACAGTCCAGAGTGAATGTCACTGATGTAAAGAATAACCTTGAAATTCTTGTTCCTGCTCCTTTTCCTGTAAATCTTTGGCAAGCCATTTTTCCACTTTGTGTATCTGTTTCTTTATTTTAAAGGAAAGAATAGTATGTGCTTTTCCAGTTATCTTTCATTGCTGTTGTGAAGATTAGCTAAACAATGTCTGTAAAAGCACTTTGAAAACTGAGAGCTCTGTCTAAACAGAAGATATCATTATCAGTAAAATAAAGTCACTTTAGATCAATTACCTTGTACTTTACAGCATAGAAAAATAGAACTCCAACAGGAAAATCTTTGCTACTGAACGAAATCAAGATGTTTTTAAATTATCCTCACATTCATATTGTGCAATTGACATGATAATCACTATACATTTTTTAGCCATATATTGGAAGAGCCAATAATTGTTGAAATTTACAATGTGTCAGGTAGTCTTTTTAAGACTGACTTTCCTCGTATTAATTTTTTTGATTCTCACAACAACCTCATGAAGTTTGTAGTGTTATCAACTTCTGCTTCACTGGTAGTAAGTTGTGGGATAGAAACTATGCGACATGTTTATAGTGTTGTAAAAAAGGGGTAGAGCTAGCCTCTGAATCCACGCAAATGGTTCCAGAGTCCATGGTTTTATAAAACCCTGATGTAAATACCTCTTGCTATATAGATTCTTAATACCATTTTTCCTATGTCTTTCTTTCCACCTTCCATAATGCGTTTTCTACCAAAATAAGGACAAAAAACAAGGCAAAAGCAAAAAGCAAAAACAAAAACAAAAACAAAAACAAAACCTCATTAAGAAAAGGAGTTAGCAGTCACCTCTCCCAACTTAACCGGACAGAGGACAGACAGAGGGAAGACTGATGTTTGGATTTTCTTTCCAATCTTTTCAAGTGGTGACAATGCAATCTGAAATGTCTCATTTTGTTATAATAGTTTTATCTTTGAATCTGTACCATACTGATGTTGCTGTACTTATAATTTCTTTGTATTCATCTACTTTCAAAGTGTCATCTTTGTATTTAAAATGCAATTCTTGTGCAATGTGTATCATTTGGATCGAATTATTCTACTCTGGTAGCTTCTGCCATTCATTGGAATGATGATGGTATTAAAATTTAATATAATTATTGGTTCGATAAAGTTTGGGTTTAGCATTGTATTGTAATGTTTCTATTCATTTGTCTATTTGTATTCTTTTCTTCATTTCATGATTCTTTTTTATAGTTTCTCTTTCTTGATTTATCTGTCCTATCTTTCCACTATTTGCAAGAATATTTTGTTTCTCTAACATCTGCAGGTCTAACAAAAGAGAATTTAGAAGATGATGCTACAATTCTGTCCTATGTTCTAGGGGAAAACTTGGAAGATAGGGGATACCAATCAAAAATAAATAGTATGTGAATGGAACCTATATCTAATATCTAATATTTCTGAAAGATCAAAGATGATAAAGAGAGAAATGTCATAGTAGAATTAGAGATGTGGTAGCCCTTGCTTTTTGCAAAGAGCAGTATGTGGGTTTACCAATGTAAAATTTAAAAAAAATAGAAAACTAATTTATAAGAAATTTTCATGTCTTTCCATACAAACAATAGAGTAAGTCAGGCATGGTGGTGCATGCCTTCAATGCCTGCAATTGGGAGGCAGAAGCAGCAGAGTCCTCATGATTTTGATGTCAGCCTGGCCTATGTAGTGCCATTCTGCACTGCTAAGTGACATCTTATCTCAATAAAAATAAATTAAATAAATAAATAAATAAATAAATGGAGTAATACATAGTTGGGAAGTGAAGACATAGTGTGTTTTTATTTGTTGGTTTTGAAAAGAAAGAGGCTATTATACTTAGTGATAATCTTCAAAGATTTTGAAGAAATGTCATCACTAAGGGACTTTTGGAAATATGTGGAGTTATTTTTTGGTTGCCACTGTTTCTAGGGAGTTTTCATGATACCAGCCTATGTGTAGAACCAAACATACCCCCTAAGGCATTCTTTCTTGAGGAGGAAGATGACATTATATGCACTGACATAATTAGTCTTTCTTGAGCTATACTTTTATTCTGTCAGAAAAAATGCCTAGGCCTCGCATGATGTCCCATGCCACCTGAAAGTGCTTCTTCAACAAATATTTGCCAGTCCTGAACTTCAGTTCTATTGGCCAACCATATGGCATCTCAATTCCAGAGTTTTATTCACTCTGACTAGAAGAAGGAATACCAACTCTGATGGGTTTATTCCTGGCCATTAACTAATCACTGAACAAGTGACAATCCATATGGGATTTTACTGATTAATCAGCTACCACTCCGGGGAAGGCTGACTCAGTTATACCTAAGTCACGTGAGTGCTCGCCATGTAAAATGAGTGAAATGGCTGCATGGAAACACCCAGGATTTTATAAGGATTATAGTCATTTATGAATGAAACTAACCTATACTGATAACTCAAAAAACTCAGACCTTGGCAAGAATACACAAAAAACATTGAAAGAATTTGAAGCACCGTCAACTAGTGATCTTGCTCATTCTTTTCTTCTGGCTACTTCCTTATTCCTCTTGGACTTGTGAATCATAGTTAGGAGTAACATAAAAATGAAGGTTTATGTGTCTCCTAATCCTTGTTCTTATCAGTGCTTTATAATGTTTATTGATAATGAACACTACTGATTATATTTATTGATACGGATTTTCTGATACTACAATAAATGTTAAAAAAATGCAAACTTGATTCTTTTTCACAGTACTGTGCATTGAACCCAATCTGTACACATTAAGCTATATCCCTAGTCCTTTTTTATTTTTTATTTTGATGCAAGATAGCTGCTAAGTCGCTAATTTGCCTAGGAAAGCTTAAATTTATAATAATTTTTGCTGTACTCTCCTAGAATGCTAGTTTTACAGGCATATGCCACCATGTCCAGCTCAACAAATTAATATTAATTAAACCTGTGAAAGCTCAGACAACAAAATTCTCTGTCGTACTTCTTTCCTTAAAAGTTCTTTGCCTATGATCGAGAGAAGCGGATACCAGAAAATTTGTCTACTGTGGCATTTTCCTGCATCCCATCTAATCTACTTTAGTTACAATACAAACTATGAGTGGTGCTTTATTGAGTTCTATCTCTGCTGAGTGGTTTAAAATTTGGTAACTTTTTGGAGTACAGACTTGCTCTGTATCTGGGTTGTTTCTGAAATTTTCTACAGAATCCATAATCTCAGTAAACCTTACATGACAGGCCTTTAAGGTTACATATATTACCTGAGTTTAGCAGCTAAGGAAGGTTAAGAGTCAAGGAAACCAGATGATTTGTCTTAAATTATAAAATTAGTAGATGATATAACCAGGATTCAAATTTTTCTTTTTTTGCTCCAAAGATATTTGGAAAGAGTTTAGTGCTTGCCTTCTCTCCTCTTTGAGGAAGAAGCTAACAGAAATGGAACACAACACATTTCTCACACTTGTCAGAGAAAGATTGAGACCTCACTGAAAATAGACATTTTTTTATATGATCTTTGATTAATGAGCAGGTCACTTGCTTAAAACATTTCTTCCTATTAATGAAAATATTTTTGTTGACCAAATAACTGCCATGTATTTGACTAATCTTTCCACCATACATTTACATTGTCCTTTAGGCTTATTGTACAAAAATGTTCATTTCTGTTGTATTTATATGATTTGCCCAAATTGAACTTAACTTTAAGTTTTCAATTTGTGTGTTTATTATAAAAATGCTTTAGTGTACAGATCATTAGAGCGGTTGTGCAAGATTCTCTGGTATATTTTTTGTGTTTTGTTTTCCTTTATTTATTTATTTATTTATTTATTTATTTATTTTATAATTCCTGCCTTTGACATAGTGTTCCCATGATGTACACCCTTGGAAAAATCCTGTCAACTTTGAGTCACCTAGATTTTTTATCCATTGCTGTAATAGCTTTTGTGTAGTTCTCAGCTATTTTTTCCTATGTGCCCTGCTATGATGTTTGCTTTTGTAAAAATCTTGTCACAGTAATAGAAAATCTGGATTAGAACTGGGACCATGGCTTTATCCTGTGTAGCCCCTTGCCTATCTTGTGCTTCACCTGATGAATTGCTTTTCTTATAGTCTGATCTGAGAATGCTATGAAAATGTGTCAAGTGTCCCAATACATTGTCTTTTTTCCCTCTCTACTTTCAAAGTTGTGGAATAAAATCTACTTAAAAGTACATCAAAAGTAGCCTTTTCTCTGCATTGGGTATTTTGTCACGTATTTTCTCTATTGGAATGCTTTGGTCACCTCCAATCTTTACTTTCAAAAAATATTTTCTATATTTGTAGAATATATTGGGCTTTTGATCTTGCATTGTCTTCTGGTCCACTTCTTCTCATTCTGGTGCCTTTATCATTTCAGGTGTCTTACCTCTATTATTCCTTGATCTTAGTTCCTCCTTGGAGCTTTGGTTTTGTTTATTTCTTTGGTTTTTAAAAAGATGTTTATTTGTTTGTTTTGCACCGCATTTTTCTAATACTCATCTGTGTAAAGAATGTCTGAATTATCTTAGAAAGCCTGTTTGTTGTTTTTCTTGGTCTTTCTTATCATAAGGGAAAAGGTGGACATTTCTGCTAAAAAGGCTTTGAAATTGGGATCAACTTTAGAGTAAGATCAAATGATTCTGAGTTTTGATTTTACAAAGAATTTAATGTCCTTAGGAAAGTTGTCTTAATTCTCTGGGCCTTTATTCACTGTTTCACTTATTCATTTGTTATATAATATTAACAATAGTGACCTGACCACATCCTTGAAGGATTTAGAAAAAGCTGATAAGTTATAGCATTGGGCATGTATAAAAGGTGGCGTGGCAACTGAAGTTAGATGGCAGTAGGCAAAAGACTGTAGGTTCCAGCCTGTATCTCATGGAAAAATATGGTTCCAATAAGAGAAATAAAATAATTACTTTTAAAACACAATATGAATAACTGTTTCCATAGAACCAGAGGAGATTTTGACCAGGATTTCCAAATCCCAGAACTCTGGACATGGCCCCAGTTTGTTCCCCCCCAGGCAATAGAGTGACTTGAATTTTCTCCTTCCTTCTAGCACATTGCCTTTTATTTTTATTCAGGGCCACTCTGGAGGGACTGAGAGTTGGTTCAGGCTGTCAGAGCTGAATCTCTGATAAACTCATGGGAATGTCACTATTCCAATAAAGCAAGTGTTCTGCTTGAGTCCTTCTGTTTCCCAGGATGGATGTCAAGGGAGAATGGAATTTTGATTTGTGGGTCACTGACTAATATATGAAAGAGAAATCTCCTGGAGAAACTTATTTTTTTTTCTTTTTCTTTTCCAAATATTGCTTTACTGTTAAGTTTTCAGTTACAAGTGAAAGACAATACATGCCATTCATTGAAGGGCAAAGGAGGAGTAAGTTGATTCAGACATATTGCAGTTGCCATTTAAGGGCTTTGAGTAATTGTTTTTTTTTTTTCTCCCTTTCCAATTTCTTGGTTAGTGTTTGTCCGATTCAACTCCAGTCATGGTTTCCCAGTGGAGGTCAGTTCTGATACCAGCATCTTCCAGCTCAAAGAAGTGGTTGCTAAGCGACAGGGGGTTCCAGCTGACCAGCTGCGTGTGATTTTTGCGGGGAAGGAGCTTTGGAATGACTTGACAGTGCAGGTGAGTCTCCCTGCGTGAGTAATTCCTGGGATGTAGTGAACCTCATTGTTGATGTGGTTTATGCTGCCAATCTGACATTCGTGCCTGAGATCTAATAGAATAAATAGTGCCTGGGGATTCCTTGAACTTTATTACACACTGCTTCATTAATTCTGACTTTCTTAATTATGAACTGAAACAGCAAGCAGGAAAGATTGGAGGAGCAAGTGTAAGTGAGGAGGAGAAAGTGAGAACTCACGAGTTGTGCTTAGTGAATAAATGTTTACTGACTACAAGAGCAGCAAGTCACAATTTCAGGGTCTGTTCAATTTCTAGCTTACTTATTCCATTTGAATTTTAATGAAGATGGATTGAAATAAATTGTTTCCAGTCAGGCTGCTCAGCCCCTGCACTGTGAGGGATTTGTAACCCGACTGTGACCCCTGGAGGATAGTCAAGGCTGCTGCTATGACAAGTAGAGCAGGTACTGGCAGTTTTGTTCTGAGTGGCTCTGAGAACTTCCCTGCCCAGGTTCAGAATCAGTCACACAGTGCCTGAGCTGGTGGAGAAGAAAGTGGCAGAAGAGCAGGAGAGCACCTCTGTATAAAGTTTGTCCAAGGCTCAGTGAATTGTTTGTAAAGGGGCCCCAGCACATTACGGAATGAGCAGTGGTCTCTGCTCTTCTGCCCAGTGTTTTCATGGTACTCTGAGGAGGCTGCTGCTTCTTAGGCACTCTGCACACTTTTCTTCTCTGTGTATCATTCTTTTGACACAGTGATTTTTGAGTGATGTGAGAAACTGGCTAGGCGCTTCGGGCTAGAGGTTGAGATCAATGATTACTGAGAAAGTCAGCAGATATATTTTAGGTCTGGTGAAATGACTGTAAAGAAAGAAAGAAAAATCCTTCCCCATTGATGGCTTGGGTGATGATGAAGAACACTTGTTTCCTTTCTGTTAGTCAGTACCTATTAATTGCTCTCCTACTTAAGGCTGTAGGGGAACCATTGCTGTTTCTGGTACTCTGTCTAACTAACCTGAGTCCAGTCTGTCCTTGCATAGACCTCCTATCACTGCTTTTTTTAAGCCTTGATATTTACCTCTTTGTGAAATGCTTTTGAAAGGTGGGTATACAAAGGAGTTATAGAAATGCAAATTGTTCCTGTCATTCTCCCTGCATCTCCTGGTGCTGCTGGTAAGGCACATATGCATTGTGGGCAAACTGCTGTGCTTTGCTTTTAGGCAATTTGTTTTTATAAGAGAAATGCATGTGCTAAAAAGTGTTTTGATTTTTTTTTTATTTCAGTCAACTAAAAAGCTTTCCACTGTATCTACCAACCTATAAATCCAAGAATATCTCCTTTACAAATAAATGATTTAAAACAGTGCCTTGAATCCAAACATACATTCTAGAATTTTCAGTTTCAAAAGCTGCTCAGCTCTACCATGGGGGCTGTTTTGGGAGACAATTAGCAATTTCATATTCAATTAGCCTAGTTGCTATAGACTATTGATTTTTTACAAACATCCACACATACAATATTTATTGATTTAAGAGTCTTTATTTTGCAGGAACCCCCTAAACATTTCCAATCTTAACTTTTCAAAAGATTCAACGAAAGAGAAAAGTCATCCCCTGTTTTCATAAGACCGTTCATTTGACATTCTGAATCCAAAAGAACATATTTTTTTTATGAAAACAAAATAATAAGATAGTAACAATTTTTAATACAGTGCATCATTTTCAAAGTTGTTAAAAGTATAAGATAAAATCATAGTAATTTCATGTGATTCAATCTAATCCTCTAGTTAAAGGACATCAAACATAATTGTTGTCATGTTATAACTGAAAAATAAGTTTTATGAAATTTTAAAGATGGACAAATTATATCTGATTAGAATTCACTGAGAAGGACCACCTGAATGAACTGAGTTCAGATTCCACAATGAAAGGGTAAACACAAGTGGCAGGAAGGATGAGTTTCTGTTCTTCTAGAACTTGGAAGAGATGCTGAAGATTAGAAAACAATAGAATTTGGCGCTGTATTTGACAGTCTCAACTCCTTTGGCAGCCCATGTGATATATAAGTACCATTCACAGAGAGGAAACTATATATGACAGGTACTGAAGTAGATGCAGCTGCCAAGGACTAGAAGTTGAAGCAGCATGAGTGCTTTGTTTATTTAGGTAGCAAGGGGCAGAGCTAGCTGCTAGAGGAAGTGCCGTTCATTCAGCTGAGGATAATTTGAAGACTTGCAAAATTTTGAGGATAAAAGGTAAATGAGAATAGTTCCTATCCCAGTGAAGGAGTTAAGGAAGGTGAAGAACTGGTAGATGATGTTTTGGATAAAATGGGCAAGGGTAAATAAGAATCTAGACTATTTAAAGATGAAAACTGAATAAAAACAGAAGTTTGTACTTGGAATCTAGGTGACCTAGGGACTTCCTTGATTTTATTTCAGGACAGTGGTTGGTGAAAGCCAGGTGGCAGGGCCTCAGTAGGGAGTCAAGAGCTTGAGTCACAGAAGTATGTAATTAATAAGCTAGACTTAACTTCTCACTGAAGGGAAGCATACACAATGGGTACGTGTGTGGGGCTTGCTTAGAAGAAAAGTGAGTCCATGCCATGTTTTACCGTATCTCCTAACCTGTGACATATGCAAAACTGAGTCATGTAACCAGTAAGAATACACTATTTTGTAGTCAGACTATTTTCACTCAAGATTATGTCATATGCAACTTTTAATGTTATATAATCTTCATTTCTAAGGTTCTACATGATATTTCATAATATTTGTAATGATTTTGCTCATAAATACCAAATCATCTAGCTTTTAATACAAGAAAGTAAGGCAAAATGATTTTTAAATACAGTGTATATTACATGCTTAGAAAATTTAGATTTTCTTTGTGTTGAGTTGGTCATTTGTAAAATAGAAATGATAATACATCCTATCCTGTTGCGATTTTGTGATGTGACTAAATTAGTTTAGTTACATAAACCTCGTATATATGAATGTTAAAAATTGCTAATACTAAAAGAACCATGACTGTCATCATCACTCAGCAGAATCTAAGGGATTTTCAGAATCTAAGAGATTACCTTAATGCAAGATTAATTTTATGTATGAATTTGGGATGATTATATCTGCAGTAGAGTAGAGGGAAGGCAATACAATAAAGCCAATCTCAAAAGAACATATACTGAATGTTTCCATTTGTGTAACATTTTTGGAATTATAAAATAATAGAAATGGAGTACAAGTGAGTGGTTACTAGAGTCTAAAGAGACAGGTAGATTCAGGGGAGAATTTGTGTCGCTTAATGAGCAGCAGGTGGGAACCTAATGTTCTTAGACTAGATAAATTCAGATCACTGAAAGTATTTCCACCATGAACTTTTGTTTGTGAAAGAATTCTGAAGATGACACTGTATATGACCAATCTAATTCATTTTCCTGTCTGATTATGCAACAAAGGAAAGCAGGACATCATAATTTTTGTCATATAGTTAGATCACCTTGCTCAGAGTTTACTGATGGCCTCATTCATTTAGGTTCACAGAGATACCTTCTTGAGTTCTTTCAAGGAACTGACTCATTGTCATAGAGGTGGTGTGTGCTCAGTGTCAGAGTTTAGAATCCAAAGGTGATAATCTGAATAGAGAAAATGCTCACTTCAGAAGAATTTTATTCCATCTGTTTGTGTCTCGTTGTTTGTACTTGTCAATTCAAAAGAAATCTTGAGTTCCTCACCTCTTTGCATAACTCAGAACCCACAGAAGTGTTATTTTTCTGTTTAAAAATGTCTTGACATTTCTGTACCCCTGTGGACTTATGAAACATCTTCGACGATTGTCGTGATAAACACTGACTTGAAGCAAACAGATTCTCTTAGCTTTTTAAGAGGCTGAAGATATATAGTCTGTGGATTTATTTAATAGGCTCATGTCTCATAGGTGATTCCTTTGTCCACATTGAGCTTAGTTTCTAGGGAAAGAGACTTGTGAGGAAGTAAAACTAGAGCAAGCAATCCCTAAACCTTTGCATTTTATTAGACTATATAATGCAAGATCCTACCTCACTGAAAATCTCATAAATGAAAGAGATCACATACTGTGAAATGTTACTGTGATTCACTGAAGTTCCAGTTTCAAACATTTTGCTCTGTTGTCTATAGCGCTGAGCTCAGAGTTCGCCATCCCACTGATGTTATGTCTGATATATTTGATTTCATGTTCATCATCCTTTAGTAAAGATTTAAAAAGCAAGTGTTTATATCTACTACGTTATTCATCCTAAACTTAATCAACTAAAATTTTCTTCGCCTGCATTCTCCTTTTCTTTTTTCCCTTTTACAAGGTAACTGTAACAAGCCCAATATCATAGTTACAGGAAAATAAAGAATTTTATATAAAAAGGCACTTTTGAAGCTTTTATACCAAACTCATTTAAGAGAAATAAATACAAGTATTATTCACCTTCATTACATTGTATGCAAATAACTTAGGGCATCACTAACATGAATAAGCACTATATCTTTTTTCTTCACATGTAGTTTAAATGGTAGATAAAGTTAAATGTGTGTATTAAAATAATTCAAGTATAACATTAGAGATGCCCATAAGACACAGAAAAGAAAATTGAGAAAGTATTAATTTCTTATCCTAATGTGCTTCATTATGTCTTTTTAAGGATTAAATTTACTATAAGAATAAAATCCATATAAACTATTTAGCAGCACAAATTAAATTAATTGAAATTAACATTAAGTAAGTGAACAGGGCCAATGGTAACCTTCTGAGCCATTGAAGGATGTGCTGAGACCATGTTCTTCGGTCCTGTGCTGAAACAGCAGCCACACAAACTCATTTGAATAGTTGCAAAACATTGAGGATTCCTACTTATAGACTTAGTGCTGTACAGTGCTGTGGTATACATAATTTATAGGATTTTTTGAAACTCTAGTTATTTCATACATATGTATCTTCTCATAGACTAGCACACATTCATTTGAGGAATGCATTTGTTGGAAAGGAGTTATAGTTTTTGTGGGTACATTTGTGTATACTACATTTATGGAGAGTTTTATTTTGTCATTGGATTTCATTTTGCTGTTGAATGTTTTTGTCTTATTGCTGAATCTGAGTACTTTACATTCAGAATTGTCACTTATCTGAAATTTAATATGTACATTAATTATGGCACAGAGCTCTGCTTTTTTAAATTAATAAGACTTTCTGACTTTAGAGGAAGAAATGAGGAATGTGAAAACTCAGTGATGTTCATGTTTTGGAGTACATCACAAACTCTGTTTCAAATGTGTGGGCTTTTGAAAGCTCAATACAGGTTTTGCCAAGTATATTTTCTGTTCATTTTTATATCAAGCATTTCAAAGGGAACTGGTTCTGTGTGTTTGCATTCCATTTATGCATAATTCATCAAAACATTGTTCTGAAAGTAGAGAAAATAAAAACAAAAACTTAAGATATTTCTATTATTTAAAACTTACTAAGAATTTCAGAATCTACTAAAGTCGGTAACATCTTTCTCCTGAATTTACCTGTAGTGTCCTATAGAATCAACTCTCATTTGGAGTAACACTGAGATACATACTGTTCTTGTACAAACCTACCTTTCATATTTTTTTATTTATGAAGATATTGTGTGATATCAGTCAATATATCCGTATTTCCATAAATAAGAGAACTTAAAACTTCTGGGATATAGTATACTAGATTAACATTTAGCATTCTATTATTTGCCATATCATGTAGTAATGAAGTAGGTATGAGTCACCCTCAAGTCTGTCTGCAATGAGTAGTTATTTAAGTTTGTTAATCTTTATTTTTCTTAGGTTTGAAGTAGAGTGCCTGCATTTTTACAGAGTTGTCCTCATTATTGAATAAAATTTTACCTAGCAAAGACAGACACATAACCAAATTTAGGGCTTTTTCTAGTTTAATTTGATAAAAATTCACAAAAAGAAAAGATAAACTTTTACTTGTGATGTGTAAATATTTTAACACATAATTTATTCTATTTTACTCTGTTCCCTAAAAGGAAGAAATATATTCTATGCTAAAAAGCCTATTCCATATTCAACCTCTGAATTTTGTATGGAATATTTGTGGAGGCTTCTTTGATTTAAATCTCATGACTTCAGGATACATCTTTCTTTCTTTCTTTCTTTCTTTCTTTCTTTCTTTCTTTCACCTTTCTTTAAAAAAGAGTATTTCCTACTGTACTTATATTTATGTTTTTCTTTACTGCACTACATATGTCAGGATATGCCATTTTACCTGGTGTACTGTTGAAGAACACACAAATATTTAAGATTGCTTATTAGAGTTTATAAGTCACTTGGATGTAAAATAGAAGACAAGATCAGGAGGTACTCTAAAGAGAAAAGGTATTTTATGATCTACTAAAATGAATGTTGTCTTTTTAATTTATAAGCAGAACTGAGAATTAAATTTACATAATTTGTCATTTTGTAGTCCACTGGTGTGGCTCTTACCTTGCAGATTAAATGAGTATCCTTTTGTGTTGTATGTTTTGAATGATTAAAAGCAAATGTTGCCTCTATATATCAATTTTTATAATTTCTGTGATATATAATATTGTCTACTATCAATGAGTTCACCTCTATCTTTGCCTTCATTTCCTTCCCATTATTTAAGTAAATATGTAAGCATATATAAACACTTATATTCTATACATACAGAATTTATAATAAATATATAGAATTATAAATTTGTTATTCAATACAACTCACTGGTGAGAAATAATTTACATAGTTTGTTAGAATATATTAGCTATGAAAAATCTGAATTAGGTCAAAGGGAGATTCTTTGTATGATTATTTCCATTTATTAAAAATATCCCACTCTAAGTTTAGAAAAAAGAATCTGAACATGTAGAAAACAAATATCAAGGGATATTAGTTGAATCCTGCAATAAATTCAGTACTTACTTTTTAAGCTTGGTTTTACTAGAAACATACCTATCACTATCGTGTTATGAATCTGAAAATAAAAAAAATTTATTGATAGCCTTTCAGGGCTTGCTAGTATTTTTAATTTTTCCCTTAAATTAAGGAACATCACAATGAACTATCTTCTACTCTAAAAGATTGGATTATTTTTATGTTTTTTGTTTTTGTTTTTATGAAAAAGATTTGAATAGAGAGTTGTGAAAAAGCAAACCACTATTTTGAATGAGTGGATTTTGTTTTAAACAGGGTTTTATAGATACTGTAAAAGCAATAAAAATCATAAATAATAACTTTGTGTATCATATTGTTGCCCTTCATTAAATTTATTTATTTATTGAGGATATAAACTTAGCTTAAAATTTCTGTCCCTAGAGAGCTTTCTTAATCTCTATCCATGTTTCATACACAAACCTACTTCATTTTTAGGCCAGGTGCTTTACATCAAGACAATTTAAAAGATACCTTGAGGGCATCTAAGAAATCAGCAATACCCACAGTTCAGTAACTCAGTAGTAGAAGAGTAAAGCTAAACTTCTTTGAAAGACTTGACTTTGAGAAGAGATCCTTATAGCACAGTGCTCCAGAAGAACTGCCTGAGGAATTTGTTCCCCAGTATTGATTCCCAGTGCTCAGCCATGCAGGCACCATAGGCCTCTATAGCTATGATTCTAGGGAGATGGACTACTTGAACTGACAGCAGAACTTGGCATCATCTGTTTGGTGCTGGTTTTTATAGGCATGCAGAACATAGGAGTTGCAGAGTCAAAGAAGCTTTCATGTGGATTTTAGAACAAGGCCTGAGAAGCGAGGCGGTGTGCCCCTGAGAGGGCAAGATCTGAAGTTCTGACAGTGAAGGTGAAAGTGCATTGTAATGCTAGGAAGGTGGAAATGATGGAAATGTGGAACATCTGCTGAGGAAAGCCACAGGAAGTAAGCATAGCTACTCTAAGGGAGAGGCTATAAGGGCTGCAATAGAGCAATGCTGTAAGGACAGGTGCTCTCAAGTCTTTTGGAGTTCACATTTCACTTCAACCTGCCCTATGTACTAAATATGAAGCTATATATTTAATGTTTGCTCTGATGGTTTTCAGTCTTGGCTTTGACCTAGTTATTTTCTGTCCCACTATTTCTCCCTTTTGTAATGGGAATATTTATCAAGTGCTTTGTTGGAGGCATTTAGCTTCGTTTTAAAATTTTTTGTAAGGTCTCAGAGCTAAGAGTTTGCCTTGAGTGTCAGAGGACACTTTATACTTGAACTTCTCAGCAGTCCTAAAACCATTTAGTCTTTGGCACCTCTTAAAAATAGAGTAAAACCATTTTGTATAAATGCAAAAAGACTTTGAGTTTTTTGTGGGTTGTAGAGAATATTATGTCATAGATATGAAATGTTCTCCCAAAGCCTTATATATTTAGAGTTGGGGTTTTTAGGATGTGATTGGATTATACAGGCATTATAGCTAATTTACTGTTAAGAGGCAATGCCAAGTAGGAGGTGTTCACCTGAGGGAATAACCTGAAATGTTTAATTTCTTCCTTGGCTCCTCCCTTCTATTTCTGTTTCCTGGCCACCATGTGAGCAGCTTTCTTCCGTGTGTCCCTTCCACCATGCTATTTCTGCTTTGGAGCTGGCAAATCGTAGACTGAAACTTCTGGGATTGTAAGCCTAAATAAATCTCTTCTCCTTTAAATTTGTGACTGTTACGAATTTCATCTTTCTAGGAGAGAAGTGACTAAGACAGGGAGTTAAAACAAGAGTTCTTCCATTAAGCCTTTAAGCATTGGAAAAATAACTATTAAGTGATACTGTTAACTGTGTATAATATTCTTGGGTGTTTAATCACAACAGTTATTGGATATATCTGTTCTCTTATAGAATATTATATATTTATGGGGTATCTTAGTTACTTTTTACTTGTTGTTGAGACAAAATACCCAATGCTCAAGATTAGGGAAAGAAAGGTTTATTTCTTATAGTGATTGGAGGTTTCAATCCATACTTAGCTGGCTCCAAGTGGCAGGGTAGCATGGAAGGCAGCCGTTCATGGCCAGTTGCAAACAGCAAAGCGGGAAAAGAGAGAGAGAGAGAGAGAGAGAGAGAGAGAGAAAGAAAGAGAGGCACTTTCTTCCTGCCCATACATCATCCTATGCTATCTCGACCCCTAGGTGGGTGCAGCACTCACCCACCAATCTAACAGCCAGACAACAAACCAATCACAAATGCTAAATTTGGTCAAGTCCATAATTGCATGATGCTTGGGGGCCACTGACATAAACCATGACACAGGGTTTATTGCATTGGATGTGGGTTCTTTTTCACTCAGTTAACTCACTCAGTTCAGTGGGACACTGAGCAATGTAGCAGCCTATGTCTCTGTGAAATACTTTATTCAGCAGTGTATAAATATGTTTATGATACCTATCTACTTCTGTAGTATCATACAGAGTATTTTGACTTCTTTAGAAATCCTTTGTGTGCCACCCTTTCATCTCCACAGCCATGAACTACCACTCTTCTTTTTATTGTTCCTGTAGTTTTACCTTTTTCTGAATATCCTATAATTAGAATCATAAAAAATATAGCATTTTCAAATAGCATCCTTTTACTCATTAATGTGCATTTGTTTCCTCCATGTATTTCCATGGTTTCATAGCTCATTTGCTTTTAGCATTGAATAATATTTCCTTGTCTGTATATATCACAGTTTGTTTATTCACTATCCTACTGAAGGACACCTTGCTTTTTTTCAAGTTTTGGCAATTAGGAAAAACACTGTTACATACACTGTGGGCAGGTTTTTTGTTTGGACATACGTTTCCAGTTCATCTGTGTAAATACCAAGGAATGTGATTGCAGTGTTGTATGGTAAAGGAAGGTTTATAATTTTGTAAGAAACTGCCAGAATGTCTTCTAAATAGCTATGTAGTTTTGCATCCATCCAGCAATGAATGTTAATTTCTGTTGGTTCACATACTTTTTCTGCATTTCATGATGGCGTTGTTTTGGATTCTGACCATTTTAAGAAGCTTGTAGTGATCATAATTTTAGTTGTTTTATTTGTTCTCTGTTATTCTATAGCTTTTCTTAATTTCTTTAGTGAAGAACTATGCATCAATAAGAATATTCATTAGATTTAATCAAAATTTCTTAGTTTTTTGTACTATAAGTTTTTTAAAATTCAGTTTCCAATCTTGCCAAAAGCAGACGGTAAACTTTATATTTAAAACAACAAGATAATATCTCTGTAATTGACTCTGAATGTCCATGGGGAATTAAATCTAGATAATAACAAAAACAGAGGATGTTGTAGTCTCTTACATAAAGCTGTGTAATGTTTGTATAAATCATACACATATTCTTCTGTAAACTCTAAACCATCTCTACTCATACATGTGTAATATATTGTAGCATGATGTCAGTATTATATAAGTAGGTTTATTCTGTATTGTTTAGGGAATAATTAGAAGAGAAGTAAGAGAAAATGTGTGTGTTCAATTCAGATACATTTTAAAATACTTTTCACCTGTGGTTGGTTGAATCTGCAAAAGCAGAACTTGTAGATGTACAGGGCTAACTAGTATCCAAAATTTGTCTGCTTTTTAAAATAATATCAACACCATTTTTGCTATTATATATTTATCCAAAGACCAAAAATGATGATTTGTTCGTAGTATGTGGGTGAGTATTCAATAGATCTTTGTTGAATATTGATATTTTTAGTACAATTTATGTCTTTCCTAGGGAGTTACATATGATACTTTCTGAATTGACTTAACAAGTTGAAGCCTTCATGAAGTCTAATGACAAACATCCCTAAAATTAATAATTGATCTCAAGGTGATCTGAAAATAGAGCCAACTTCTAGTCTGCAGCCAGCTTGTCTGCAGACACTGGTATTTACACTAGTAGATCAGAAACCAAAATATGTTTACTAACACTATTTATAACTGTATAAAATAGGAAAAGCCATAAGGGAAATCTCATAAGATGAAGTTAGAGGCCGTCTCTGTGTTATGTAGCACCTGAACTATGTTGATATATCTTGGAAAAGAAATGAAAGATAAAAGAAAAGGAGGGAAGGGTATCAGAAGGAAGGAATCAGGAATGAATGGGGGAAAGAAAAATAGAAAGAAGGCAGGAAGGGAAATGAGGAAGGGTAACAAGGGACCGTCTGGAAATAAATGCCATGTAAGTATACAAACATGAACATACTGCAGAGAAAATATTCATTTTATTATAGTTACAGGATCTCATGAAACCAAGTTCCCAAAAGAAAATGTTTTTTGATTCACATTATCCAAGGAAGATGAGGAGTAAGAGGAGGAGGAAAAGAAAGAGGAGAAACAGACGAGATCGGGCGCTTTCAGGGTGGTATGGCCGTAGACAGAAAGAGGAGAAACAATAAACTCTGTGTTATATCACAATCCTTCCCCCAAAACTGCATAGACTGTGCATTCTATGAAGATTTCATCATCTTCCACTAGCACTAATGGGATTGTACCTGTTTTTATCGGTACTTTTAAAATTTTTATCACTAAGAGAAGTTTTTTATTTATCTATTTGCAATGCACTTTTTCTCTTTAAAGCATTCTGATGATGGAGTAATGCCTTTCAAAAGTTCGTTTAAAAATATTTCTGTCTTCTGATCTAAATGTGAAGCTAAGATGTATATCATCTTAGCACCTGTTAAGGCCCATTAGTTCTCTTAGTTAGTGAGGATTCCTCTTTCCATTGACAATTCAGTTATGGAGAATAACTACATAAACAAGCACACTGTAAAAATGGAACTGTGTTGTGAAACATTTTGGATGTGTTTTTCCAGTATGAATAAAGTCTAATTATCATAGTGCTTGAATCACCAAGATTGGAGTTATATGTAATCCCCCAAAAAAGGTTTGTTATGTTATTGAGAAGTAGGTATAATTTTGTAAAATTGCAATTGGATTAATTTACAGATTGAGGATTGGTGAGATTGAAGTGATGAGCTAAAGTAATAATAAAGCATTCATACAAAATAGATACAAGGTTTTGCTCTAAAATTAATCATCAAAGTATTTTATTTCAATGCTTGCCAAATATCAGTTTGTTTTTTTGTTACTTCTCTTCAGGGAGAATATACTTAAGAAGCAATGAAATTTTAGTTTTTGGTTTAGTTTGTTAGCAGATGCATACCAGATACACTTTGATGAAGGTCAAAGATTTTAAATGGGAAGTATATTCATCAGGGCCATTTGGGATCCTGTGAGATAGTAAATTAAAGCCATTTAGTAATTTTCTTATGTCAGTCTTGATATCACTAGGTTTAAAGGACCCGGTTTAATTTACTTGAATAAAGTAAAGAAGCATTATTATTAATTCTCTTAGATATAATGACATGTAAATAGGTCTTTTAATGGGTTGTAAACATTAATGACCATCCTTTTTCATCATGGTTGAGACCGTTAGATGTAATAATAAAAGGGTGACATGCATTTTGGTACTGATTCTTAACACTATCATCTACTCATCACAGGATGGTAGATAAAGTAATGTTCTTGCAGTTTAGTTTCTTTACAAAAGATGGGTATAATAAAATTCAGAGATCGAATCTGCCCTATAGAATGTAGTGAAGGTTAAATAATATTTACAAAGTAACCAGCACAGTGCTTTGCACAGAATAGGCTCTCAGATGCTTCTCACCAGCTACCTTCTAAATGCATAGATTGTCATTAATAAAACAGTGTATAGTAGATTTCCAAGTGTGTATGCTTCTCATCATTATTAAAATTCACCTGAAAGTATGTTAAGCAACTTTCCTCCAAACTTCAGTCTGAGTTTTAAGAATGCCCATGTTTGGACTCTTCTTTACAAATGTGCCTTTCGTCCTCCTCGGAGGCATGTGTAGGAGGGATGCATGTTTCTAGTTTGACAAAAGTAATGAATTTGACTTTAGCTTTTTCCTTGAGTTCAGTGTAATGTTTGGCTTGTGTTTGCTGTTTTGGCTTTTTAGATTTAATAACAGGACAAGAGATTACAAAATAGAAGACTAACACTGGATTATTACCAGAACTCAACAGTTACTAATTTTTCTGCCTCTAGAAATAGTTTTAAAAGTTGAAAGTATTCAATATCCCTGTTTTCTTTGACTTTTTTCTTAGTAGGCAATAATTTTGCTTTATATGATTTTTATGACTTCATAAACTACAGAAGTTTACTCTGTGTAGCCCTGAATTTTAATTTCATTTAGTATTTTAGTTGTTACTTTGTAAAAATAAAAGAGACACCCTATCAGTTCTGAGACTATTTGCTACAGGTTTCTCATATCAAACTCTCGTGGGATAGTAGTGGAGAAGATTGTTATAAATGCAGTATTCCAAGCCTTAGGTGACCTAGGCTCCACATATGCCTGTGTCTATGGAGTCACAGGTAAAAACTATAATTTCAGCAGTCCTTTTCTCTATCTTATTATGCTGCACCCTTGGATTTGCGACCCTCCCATCTAGATTTTCAAGCTGCATCCCTTTTAAAATGACAGAATCAAGACTTCTTAATTAATAAAACATAAATAATTCAATATGATTAATATTTATGCTTGCAACTCGATCTCACAGTATAGTATATTAAATATAATTGTTTGTGTTATGGTTTGTGTCTGTATGTCCTGCCAAAGCCTAATGCAGTCATGGTGGGATGAGGTTTTAGGAGTTGGCTAAATCTAGAGTCTGTGATTGATACATAGTCTAATGCTGGTATTAATGGTGTGAGTACTACACCCATCCTAGTTTGAGTAGCCTGCATACAATATAAGGGATAGAAAGAGGCTTGCTGTCTCCTCCCTTGTTTGCTTCTGCTGCACGAACTGTTGCCCCTTTGCCACTCACCTTGCCTTATCGCTAGCTAATTATAGACTGAAATCTTATAAACTATGAGTTAAATAAATCTTTCCTCATTTATCCTTGAGTGTCATGTATTTTATCTCTGCAATAAGGGTAAAGTAAGACAGTTTTTATTGTACTTTTCTACAAATATCAAAAATTAAAAGAGAGAATAATAAATAGTTCTTTGTTATTATTCAGAGTACTTCCTGGTCAAGCAGTTTAGCGAATGAGCATCTCTTTCTCTCTTATTATAGGTTACAAGTGCATAAATAGGTCACAAAATGCCAAAAAGCATACAAATAAAATTAAAATTATTTATAACTTCACCTCCCAAAGATTACTCAGCATACTCTTGACAATGTGAGGAGCACCTTGCAGTTTGTGTTGTTAAAAACTAGTCTCCTGCCTTCACTTCCTCTGTTTAAACTGTGACCCTTCTTCCTGTTGGCCTTGCAGTCTGTGGAAGCTGCTTAACCATAGTGGGAATCAGTTTCTTCTTCTCTAAGATGAATATAACAAATGAGTTGTATGAGAACAATAAATGAATTGTTGAAAATATGTATTTTTAATATAATCTCCTTGCATTTTTGTGATCAAGCAAATATATATGTAAATACTTTGGTCAGTTCTAGATATATTTTAAAAGAATTACATTCACACATTTTATAACCCTGTAGCATAATCACAACTGTTTTCATCTTCCTGCATTCCTTTGTTAGGAAGAATAATATGCTGTCCTTGATGAAAACTCAGGCAGCACCTATGACTTTTTCGTTCAATGTTCCATACTAAAGTCATAAATTTGTCTCTAAAGTCTTAAAGTCACAAACTTCACAGACTTAATTTTGTATTTAGAATGTACAATCTGTGACCATTAAATTGAATTGTCTAGGCCTGGTCTATAACTTAGCAGCTAAATATCTGTCTGGCAAGCATAAGGTGCTGAGTTCGATTCCTGCTACTAAAAGCAAACAAACAAAAGTTGGATTGTCAGCATGATTGGTTTTGGAGCTGCCATGCACTAAGCGGCTTTTTTTTTTCTTTCTTTCTTTTTTTTTTTTTTTGCCATTCCTTCCATCATGAAGTTTTTACCTTGGAACCAACTGGAAGTTTACTGAATCTCTTGAAACTATGAGCCAAATTAAACTAGTCCTTTAAGTTATGGTAAGTATTATGTCCTAGTAAAGGGAAAACTAACTAATATACACACCAAGATAGTAATTAATTAAACTTGATATCTTATCTTCCTACATATCTGTCCAGCTTGTACTTGTTTCAGTTGGAGCTAGAGGCCTGAGAAGTAAAGTGTCTCTAGTTCTTTCCATGGTCTGTATGTTTTGTTCACTACCTACCTCATTTTCTGATAGTGCTCGGATGAAAAGGCAGTTTACATTGCAGGTGAACAGATAATTTGGGAACAGAGAGAGTCTTGCTATTGTTCCAATCTGTGTCATTGTAGATGGTATAGTGAGTTTCTGCCCTGTCATAAGAGGCTTTTTTGGGCTCAGTTGATCCTTTTTACTTCTTTTGGTTTTCTTGGTAGAGCAAGATGTGTCCTGAAGTGTTGCTTAATTCCTTCAGTAATGTATGACAATCTTACCCATCTCGATTACCACTTTGTTCTTCTGTCTACTAAGGAATGTTTGGCACAGTCTCAAGATTTTTACATACACACACACACAAACACACACACACGAGTTCCTCTGCCTTTCCCTTTTTCTTTTTCTCTCTTTTCTTCTGTGGAACCACATAAGAACGTCTAACAGCATGTTGCATCTTCCACTCCTAAAGCTCCTTGAATTCTGAATGACTGCAGGGGAGTCACATCTGACCCCAGGTACAGCCCAATTCACATTTTCTAGGCAGGAATCCTCTCTCATTATCCATTAATCAGCTGCAGGATATATGTTTGGAAACTGAATCATTTCACAAAAATGCCCTTGTAATGTCTCGGTAAGAGTTTTCCCTCAATCTCCACCCAGAGATGGTGGAGGAGTGTGATCTGGAAGCATTCCAAGATCTTCTACAAGGAAATAACTGCCTTCTGACCTGTATGAGGGGCTGATGGCCAATAAGTTGATTGTCATTTTGTTTTTGTTATTAAGTTCATATAGCAACATGCTTGGAGTTTAAAGTTTTATATGGTTAAAACAGGAATTTTTATATCCTAGATACATTTTATACATTTTTTGCATTTATTTGGGTGTTTTTCAACATTATAAAAATTTTTCCAGTATATGCTTTTTATTTGTATTGACTGCATGCTATTTTGTTACATGGACTTTAAATTTTTTGGTTACCTGACCTCCTGGTTTTAGTGTTTTTAGATTTTCTTGAGTTTTCATTAACAATAATACCAAAACTTGCTGATAGTGTAGTTTGTTCTGAAACTACTTCAATTAATTTCAAATTGAATTCTTAACCAGTTTACCTTTTATCTGTATAAACTTTTATGTTTTTTCTTTAATAATGGTCCAGCACTATTGGGACTGGATTGGGATGGATTTGTACTAAGAGTGATACGGTTATCATCTCATATTTGTACATTCTCTTTTGCACATTGTTACATATTTTCTGCTCTTTCTTTGGAGAGGACCTTGCTTTAAGCACTAGGAACTCAAAGGTGACCACCATTAACAATATTGCTACCAGTACAGAGGTTACATCGTAGAGCATGGATCAAAACATGAACCCATGTATAAACTTTATTAGGGAATAAGTAATTCCCTAATTAAGTTTAGGGATAACAATACATAATAACAATACATAGTTGGAAAAGCTAACCATGAACTTTGAAAGGCACTGTCAAAGAAGTAGAATCACTGGGTTATATGAAAACATTCAGTAACATGTTTAATTATTTGAAGAGCTGTCATATTGCTTTCTAAATGTTTGTGAATATTTATATTTGTTTTGCTTCAAATTAATAATTAGGAGTTCCAAAAGTACTGAAAAGATACTACTAACATAGCGATGTGTAAAAAATGATGACTTTTGTGATCATCCTTACTTGTGGAATATTGTATACATAATTATTAATCTGGCTTCTGAATTGAATATCTGAAAAGTCTTTCATAATCTGAGCAAGACACCAAAGACAGTAAAATTTTTTGAAAATTTTATTTAAAGACAAAAAACAAAACAAAACAAAATAAAGGGTAGCAACAATACAGAATTCCAGGAAAAAAGGAAAAGAACAACAACAAAAAAAACTAAGAAATTATTACTTGACAAATTACATACTGACTTCTTGGAAATAGTTGTTCAAATTACAAAGTTAAAACCTGTAAAGTAGACATTCAAACAGTGAGACTTTTAACAGTTCTGCTCCACAATCTGACAAAAACAGCAATATGGTCATCCATCTTACCCACTCAAATATACATGCAATTGTATCAAAAGGGTAAAATTAAACACAACAAAACAGGGCAAAGCAGATCACAAGAAAGCAATGTAAGAGACAAAAATTTCAAAACTAGACAATCGGAGATATTCACTCTATCATATTGACTCTTGTTTTCTTCCATATAGTTGTCCATATTGTCACATATAAGGAATTCACATGAAACAACCTAGTATGGAATTGATCTGAGCAGGACGAGGAAGGCATTACAGGTCTTCAAGACCAGACATTCGGAAGCCAAGAATGGCTGTCATAGTGTCTCTCATTCTCCTCAAAACAGCTGTCCATACCTTCATGTGTGTTGAACTTAAACAAGGCAAAGCAAGCTAAAATGACTTTGAACAAAAAGTGATAGTTTTGCTGGACTTCACATCATGACATTATGGAATCAGCACTGGGTATTGTAGTGTCTCTTTTTCTTCAAAGTAGTTGTTCATTTCAACATGTGTTATATAGTTGGTTCTCATAAACTGTTTATAAGATCTACATATGCATGAGTCTCTACAAGTATATGTATCATTTCTGTATTAGTGGGAAAAACAAAACAAAGCAAGATAAAACAAAACAATTCCTAGAAAAGCATGAGGCAAAAAAGTCACATAAAACTGCAATACAAGGTGCTCTACAATGGTTACCATGACGTCTCAGCAGTGTATAACAATATTAATAAAAATGAAGCATTGGAGACATTATAAGACTTCAAAAGCAATAATCAAAAGTAATAATCTTCAAAAGCAACCTTCAAAAGACTTCAAAAGCAATAATCAAAAGTAATAATCAAAAAGTAATAATCAAACCAGAGTGGGTATCTTAGTGAATCTTGTCATCTTCAGTGTAGTTGCCTATACTCTTAGACTTGATGCTACCCATCATAACAGATTTAAATACAATCAGTCAATACAAAGTAGCAATCTAACAAACCAGATTCAAATAAATCAGTCATAATAAGACAGTATAAGTTATAAAAGGCCTCAGATTAAGTTGATCAGAAAATTAGGGATGATTACCATAATATGTCCTCTTATTTTGGGGATAGCTGAACATGTCCTCAAGTTTAGTGTAAGTAGACAAACTGGAACAGCACATAATCCATCCAAGCAGAGTGGTGAGAATAATGTAAATTTTAAATCTTGTTACCCAATTAACAATATCCTCTGCCTCCTCTTTCACTTAGACAATTCCTCCTCTTTCACTCCCATAGGGTGCACTGCTTGTTTTGGGTCCCACTGCCTCCCTATATAGAGCAGCTCCATGGACCCTATCTCCTGATCTACTCTGCCTGTGTTTCTCTCTGTTAGTATTTCAAGGCCCTCTATACTAGTGATTATAGCTAATTTTCTCTGCCGCATTTTTGCTATTCTATTTTTCTGCCATTTGTTGTCTATTTTTCTCTTCCACTCCACTGTCTGCCTCATTCACTGAGGCCTCTCTGCCACTGTTCCTGAAATGCTCGTATTCTTGTTCTCTCTCCCTAGAATGTCCTTCAGTATTTTTTGTAGGGTTGGACTGGTGGTCACAAATTCTCCTAGTTCCTCTTTGTCATGGAAGCATCTTTTTCTCCATTAATTTCTAGAGAGAGTTTTGCAGGATACATCAATCTGGGCTGGAGATTGTTCTCCTTGAGTGCTTGAATTAGTTTACTTCAAGCTCTTCTTGACCTGATGTTCTGTGTCGAGAAGTCTGCCGTGATTTTGATGGGTTTTCCTTTATAGGTGATCTGTTTCTTTTCTCTGATGGCTTTTAATATTCTGTTCTTATATTGAATTCCTGAGATCTTGATTATTATGTGTCTAGGTACGGCTCTGTTTGGGTTGTAGGTGGCTGGAGTTCTGTAAGCTTCATACCTCTGCATATCATTTCTTTTTTCTATGCTTGGGAAATTTTCCTTAATAATTTCTGTGAATAGCCATTGTAATTCCTCTGTTTTCATTCCTGCTTCTTCACTCACATACTTTATTCTCAAATTATAGATCCTCTTGTCGTCTTCCAGTCTTTGTATCTTTACTGACTGCTCCCTTGTTATTTTTAAGAGATCTTCCCTTTCATGACCCCACATTGCAAGCCTATTCAATTCAATTTTTGATAGTATATCTGGTTTCTTTCAAGCAGTTTTGCCAGCTTTCTATGGAATCTTTAGTTTCCTGATAATCTCTTTGAATTTGTTTCATGAATTCTACATTTTTTTTCTGAATTCTTCATTAAATTTTTCTCTCCTTTTGTGTTCCTCCATTCTTCTGTCTGTGTCTTCTTTTTTTTTTCCCTGAGTACAAAAAAAAAGAGCCACAAAGGAGATAGAATGAAAACTTTCTGCATTTAATTTTTTTTTTTACACAGGTTGTTGTCTCCTGTTTACATTATTAACAAGTTCCATAACCAGTACATGAGTGTTTACCTGTGCTAAGTCATGATTAAATAGCTACATCCCACTGTGACCTGTGCTAGACAAGTGGTAAGGTTTACATGGGTGTTTTTAGATACTCCTGAGCTTGGAAAGTATGTCTGTAGGTTCAAACAAAAACTAAGAATGATTTTAGCAAATTCAAGGTGTTTAGATTGAATCTCCTCTTTCCTCTTTCTTCCTCTACTCTTCCACTTCAGGAGAGGACAAAAGGGTGTATTCTCTTCTTACAAAGAGTAAATGCTAACAGTGACAGAACTCTTTTTGAGACTACTAGAGTGATAAGGCATTTTTGCAATCATCTATGTTTTAGTAAAGTTGGAAGGAATAAAATTTGCTTCCTTAACATGAATTCCTCTTGAATATACAAATTGATTCTACACATCTTTGTTTTCCATTTTCTTAAATCTAAGCATGTTTCTCCTACTTTGGCAGATGATGGTTCATCTGCTTCCTCAGAGGCTGGTAGTTTCTTGCACTACCACTGCTGGGATGTACACACTAGTGCCTAGACTGCATGCCCATGTCAGTTGTCCAGGGGAAAGTGAGCAGAGATGCATCACATGAATTTTCTGTAGTTCAGCAGCTCGAGTTCTGGATCAATTCCTTCTCCCAACCTCTAAACTGCTTAGTGCCATCTTACATCCATGGGGTCCATTCCTTGGGAGAGCATGATGTTACTAAGCCTCCCTCAAATTTTCCCAGTCTTTTGCTTCTCAAGTGTAGGAAGAGAAAGAGGATTCAAACAAATGTGCTAAGAAACATTAAATTCATTTACAGAAAAAACAGAGGAAGAGATCAAAATTGACTGAGAAGTGAGATGCCAAGAGGTGGTTGATTGGAAGGTTGGCCAGGAGTCCTGTATTTATGGAGTTGCAGTAAGAACCTCTCTCTGTGGGGGAGAAGCTCCACTTCACAGCCTTGTCCTTTTAACTGCTAGGGGTTTTAGTTTGGGTTCAATGGTGAAACAAGCAGTGCGCAGGATATTATACTGGCCAGGTTTCTGAATGTGTCTAAGTTGCTTTCTCAATGTCTGTGTCTTCTTGAGAGGTGCCCAGCCCTTCTTTTATTAATCTACTTAACTCTTCTTTAATCTGAATTAATATTTCAGTTTTGGTCCCGCTTACGAGGTCCTGAAGATATCTCTTTATGTCCGCTAATGCTGTCTGTGTTTGATGTTGCATTTTTGCTGCCCTCAATCTCTTTTGTATTTACCTCTCCTGGATCAATGTTCTCTGGGTTGGGAGCTGGGTTTTTTTTTTTTTCTTATTTCTCCCTCTTGTCATGTTTTTGGTTCCTTCCATACAAGTGTACAGTGTAATTCCCAGACCCTTTTCTTATTGGTTAAGGCTCCTCTAGAGGGCGCAGGCTAGGAGCTTTAGCCCTCTTCAAAAGGTTATTGGAGATTAGAGTTCACCCATGGGCAGTGTGTGCTGGCTCCTCCCCTCTGGGCCAGTCAACCTTTGCAGGCCTTCATTGCATCAGTGTGCACGGATCTCAGAGAATTAATTTGTAGCAACTCACTGGGTCCCTGCCAGGGGTGCGGCCTAGTCCAAGCAGGTTCCACCAATCCACTCAATGAGGGAAGTAACCAACTGAAGCCACTTCCTTATGGAGTTAAGGCTGTCCTGCCCAAATCCAACATGTCGTCCAGTCAGTTTCCCCTTTCCCGTGGGAGGGTCTTATTCCTATCACTCACCCCGTGTTGATGCTGGTCCGCGAGAACTGCTCGGCTCCCCGACCTCCAACTTTAGCGTGGCTGCGGTGCGAATTCACGGTGCCTCTGGGTGGTTCGCGTGCAGGGCCGGTCCAGGCGAGCCGCACGCGTGGCTGTTCAGCTCTGCACTCCGGTGGCTCAAGCCAGTCACTTCGGTGCGGATCACTTGTTTAGGTCGGGCAGAAATTCAGGAGGCTCGAGGAGGGCGCCGGGCTCACTGATTTTCACTTCACTAATAGTAACCCCAGGACCTCATATTCGAGTGGTTTTTTGCACTTTAGTTTCTTCATGAGTTGTGAGAGTCCATCTCTCTCTATTTGGGTCTCTCCAGGGTGTTTTATTCTGGCATTTGAGCTGTCTCTCTCAGAGAGGGTCCCTCTCCTGCTACCTACAGGTCCGCCATCTTTTTTTCTTCCCAAGACAGTAAAAATTAAAGGGCATAATTTGGGATAAATGTTTTTATAGTGGGGCACACTGGGGCTTTCCATGATGTTCCATTTTAGAATTCTTTTATTCCACAGGTTACCATCTGGCCCCACATATAATCGATTTGTAGTTTAAATGTACGGTTTTGCTCATTAAAGTAAGTCAACAATTTTGAATGAGAAAGTAATTTTTAAGTTCTTCATTTTCTACTGGACAGATATTTCTCCTTCTTTTTTTCATTTGTTACCTTCTCTAGTCCTTTTCCTCCACAGTGTGTCAGCATGATTGCTTTGAGATGTTCTGCACAATATAGATCCTGTCAGAGAATACACATTGGCTGAGTGGAGTAAAGGAAGATAGTTCTGTGACAAATCAATTTATTATAGCAAAACAGTTTAATAAAATGGACAAGAATAGATACAAATATGTTGTGCCTTTGATTTAGAATTTGACACATATTCTTTTGGACTTTTGAAAAATCCCTACTTTTTATTAGTATAGGTAATTTGTGTCACCAGCACAGCAACATTTGCCATCATTATGAAAAAAAGCAAATAAAAATTCCTTGGGGTTTTAGAAATATTGTTCGCATCTATTTCTCTGAAATGTTTGATTTTCTTCACAGCCTGCATCTGTTTAATTCAAATTATGCACGTCTCTCTAGACTGTAATTTCTTCCAGCTGTTAAGATAGTGGAGCAGAAGATCTACATATTTAAACAGCTGTTTAACTCAGAGAATTGCTGGACTACAATTACAGACAGACTCTCATCCTTTTTAATAAAATTTTTCTTCTTTGATTGTTAAGTTGGCTTATTTAAGTGTATTTAAAAGCTTTTAGATACTCTACGTATAGATTTTAAGATGGCCCATTTTTACTCAAATTATTTTAGAAGTAGAAAGAGAAAATGCTTTGTAGAAATGTAAAAGGTTATTTTCAATCTTGTGTGAGTAAGTTGGTAAATTATTAATATTAAGTCCAGAAAAAAAGCAAGTAAATCTGTGACTACATTAAATAAAGTTTTTACATACCTAAAAGAAAAATCCAGGAACTCAAAAATTTTGGAGAAATTCATTGATATACTCTCTACATGTTACACGTAGAGAAACGTCTTACAGCTCATAAACAGCATTAGTTGAATGTGTAAAAATACTTGCAGATAAAATATATCCACTCTGCTAACTTTGAAGGTACACTAGTATTAAAAGATTAAGTAAACAAAACTAGAGATATTATTTCCAGCTACAGTCAGAAACATAATGTTGTTCTTGGCACAGACCAAGTAGACTTCATCCAGTAATTAACCAGTAAAGAATGAGAGTCATTCACAGCAATAGCTTCCCTGGTTTGATAATTTTTAAATCTCCTACCTGCTCACCATGGAGGGGGGCAGAGCTTGGAAGAAAAAATATATTGCACTTAAAATTTAAAAGTATATACTTCAGGAAAATAGAATAGAATGTGCAAGCACGAATCCTCAGCAGTGTTGTGAAAGCAATACAATAATGGAGAGGAAAAGCAAAGGTCATGGGCATAATTGTTCACAAGTGCCAGGCAAGTATTTTAAATATCATATTGGACATAAAATCTTAGACCATGGCAGAAACTTTGAATGAAGAGAGATAGTATGCCTCATTTAAAGGCATTACAGTCCTTAAATGATTAAAGTTATCACAAATAAAAGGACTTTATGTTTTGCAATTTCTCAAGTGGAAGATGCCCACTAATGTATTTCTTTAGTTAAATTTGATGATTGGCTTTTTAAAACATTTTTAAAATTTTTAAATGTTTTTTTAGAGAGAGGTCTTGCTATCTAGTCCAGGATGGCCTCAAACTCACAGTAATCTTCCTGCTTTAGCATTCTGAGTGCTGAGATTACAGGAGTGTACCATCATGGCCAGCACAATTGTCCTTTTTAAATATTTTAATTAAATTACTTATCACCAAGTTTTAAACAGATGCAATTTTCAACATGAAGATATTCAGATGCATGAATTGGTGGTCTTTGCTGAGAAGTTTTCAGGATAATCTGCACACAAACTTTTAACTTTTGAAATGCTGTCAACTTCATTGCTTTTATTTTATTCTCTTCTTTTCTGTGATGCTTGAGTGCTGACACACAATTACATGATTTTTGTTATATATCATAGTGATGTCTATCTGAATACATTCAAACAAGCAAGCTCATGCCATGGGACTTCATTTATGTTATAATTCAAGTAATTCAGCAACACAGACCCACTGTTGACTATTGGCAATGGTAGCTCCCCTAAAGTCCCTCTGGTTTTCTGGCAAAGGTTTTTTCACTTTGACCACTTAGCAGGCTCTTCAATTTCAGAAACATAAAGAAGTAGAGACAGTAAAATCTTACTTTTGAAGAAGTGTTACTAGCTTTCTCCCATCTCTGGGAAATAAATATATATTTTAGCTGTCTACTGCATTCAGATATTCTTATAATCTTAAGTACAATGATGTAATTTTTACTCACTGTAAAATCAAAAGTTTGGAAAGAAGTTATAGTCACTACACCTTCAATGATAGAAAATCCTCTGCTTTTAAGGCAGCCTAATTCAGTGATGAAAATATTTTAGAATGCTAACTTTATACATGATATATAAGCCATAGTTTTTCTATTATGATTATTTTGCTCTTTTATTCCACCAATCACATTATTTTAAACTTTAAAGACTAACAAGAGGATCTAATCTATCATAATCTTAATACTTATAGATAGTGTACTCTGTCTTAAGAGGACTTCACACATGCTATCACAGCATTAGCTAAAATGCAAGCAAGTAAAGGAAGAATAGTCAGGATCCAGTAGTCCTCTTCAAAGTTGATATTATAGAACAGTAATGGCGAACCTTTTAGAGAATAAGTGCCAAACTGCAACTGATACCTGTTTATTTATGGTTAAGTGCCAACACTACAATTAACCCTGAATATTGAGGTTTCAGTTTAGAAAAACCAATTTTACCTTAACATCTTTTGCTTTAAATGGAAAGTACAATGACACATGTGCCAAAGGGTCACCACTACTGTTATAAAGCAATAAGTTCTGCTTCTTTTTTATTATCAATAGCTCAGTATCTGAAATCCTGGCTTCCACATTTCCTCCAGGCTGAGAAGCCCAGCAGAGTGTTCCATGCTGGTCTCTGCTGTCAGCCTTCATTGCCAGAAACTCTAAAGCCAGTTTTGGACCCAGTGAATATTAAAATAGGTGATGTTTAAGATCTTCTCCTTAGGTAAAAATCATGGAAAGATTATTTGAGTAGAAATATTAGAAATTTTAACTTAACTCATTAATTGAATAAAAGTCAGACAAAAGAACAGTTACAATGTTATGAAACAGAATGTTATGAAACAGAATTTAGACACTTTTTTTGGAATGAAATGGAAAAAGAAGTTCGATCCCCAGTACCAAAAAAAAAAAAAAAAAAAAAAAAGAAAGAAAAGAAAAAAGAAATGGAAAAAGGAAATAGGTAAATTTCAAAAAGTAAAAGTATAATGTTTGCCATAAACTTACTTTGGTTGCCTTTTTGTTCTTGTTTCACTTTGTTAAGGATAACTTGCTAATTAGTTACTATTCAAAGCAGCTTATTACCTTGGGTATGTTTTTTTCCCCCTCTGCATTTCACAGACCTTTCAGTGAATCTCATTTGTCTCTTTCTTCCTGCAAAGCTAGACAGCTCAAATGTGGTCTTTGTAACTCCTGCCTGTGGTTCCATAAATCATTTACTCTTGCAAACTGTGTGTCCTGCTCTCTGGGTTGTGGAAGCCTCTTCATTTGTTCTGTCTCCTAGTTATTAAGAACTAAAAATTCCTGAAAAATAAACAGACCGTATAAAGGGGTTTCAGTCTTTGATGGCCAATTTTATGGGCATGACATGTCAAAGTATTTATTTCGACATGGGCTATAAGGCAGAACAGTTTTTTTGTTGTTGTTGTTCAAATTCACTGAACAAAGGAATCTCAAAATTTGCATATTTAAGAAAACTGTTCTTAAGAAATGAAACATTCTAAATACTCTTTCTATATTGTTATACTATTAAGCTTGCTACACAATGGATCAAAATGTATCACCAATGATAAACTTACTAAACATGGTTAACAAAAACCTTTAGTTTCGTACTTGTTTAAAGATTTTTAAAAGCATACTAAATATAAAACAATTTTTTTAGTCCTGTAATACCTGCAAATTTGTATATCCCATATGTACAAATATAACTTAAGTATAGGTTTTTATGTTTTTGTTACTATAAGTTTGTGGTTTTGAAGCTCCTGTTTTTCTTTGCTGGTATAGGTGAAACACAGTCAATGAATTTCAAGCTGAAATTCAGCTTTGTAGAACAGTTAAGTATCAGTCTCTGGGAAGCACAGCTATACCTACTACGTCTTTGTGAACATGGGAGTGGTGGGATGGATAATTGTCTTAATTTAACATCTATAAGGATATGGATGTTTTTCTCATTATTTCTGAAATTCCTTGGAAGGTAGAACACTAAAAGTGAGCTAAATAGTTCCTAATCCCAGTTTTTCTATTGACTGTAGTGTGAATAGCCCCAACTGCCATGAACCTGTAACATAGTTTCCTTGTTTAGGAAGGTAGTGGATTAGGAGCCCACTTGAATGGAGCAATCTTGCCCTTGCCTTTGGATGACATCTTTACTCCTTTGCTATTCACTGCTTCCTAGGATCCCAGGAAAGGGCACATTCTGGGTTGTGTCTTGCTCTTGACATAACCTTTATGGAACAGTATCTTGTGCTTTACAGCAATTTACTTCGCAGAATTCAAAACTAGAAATCATTTGACATTTTTTTCTCATTTGATTTACCCTTCATATACTGTGGCATTGACTTTAATGTCTATAGGGTATTTGTTGCCAGTGCTAAGTTCACCTTAGTATTCTGTTTTAACAAAATTAAGCTCTCATTTCATAAAAAAACTCCTTTCTTAATTGTTGCCTTGTAGATCAGAAAATATGATCTTGACTGTGAACAGAAGAATAATATAACTTTATTCATGGAAGAAAATTCCGTATACTCAAACATTCTGTTAAATGTAAAGTAAAGGGAATTCTAGCCTCTAAAGAATTGTTAACAAATTCAAACTCCCAAAGAAGAAATACTCTTTTGTGTTTTTAAAGTAACTTAAATGTGGTGGCATGAGTACAGTAAGAGAAGAGGATCTGAGGAAGTAAGAAGAAAAAAAAAGGCATCTTTTAAAATAAATTCAGTTTGCAACATTATTTGCATTTGGTCCCATCTCTAATAATTGTCATTATTCAAGGTGCTAGAAAATTTTTAAAAATTCTAATGCTGTTCAAAATAAAATGTGATCTTTGATAGGATATTTTCGATTATATCCTTTTACTGCAACATTAACACAATTTTTCTTGCAATTGGTATTTAAATGATAGTAATATTTTATATAGATTATTAAATATTGCTATTATTTTGCCTCCATAATTGATCATACACATGGTAATGTTGATACCAGTTATCTTAAAAAGTATTATAGCCCTCCTTGGGGTAGAAGAGAAACACATCTGTTATATGTTGTTAAACTTAATTAAAAAATCATTATTTCTTAACAATTCTACTTAAGTGGTCTATATTTATATAGAAAGTAAATGTTAATGATTAATAGTTATCTGGTATTAAAGGTTATTTTCTCAAGATATGTTCTTTTCCGATTAACCTAATCATATCTTTTAAGTTTAGACATATACTTGTCTTTAAATGTATTTTGTTACGCCTGGCAAATATTTTTTGAGTTGTCATTTAATTTTTACCTTTTAAATCATCCTTGTAAGATAAGGATTATTTTCTCTAATTCTGTGAGGTATGCTATTTGAATTTTTATTTAAATTGCATTGAATCTGTATAACAATTTTGGAAGTATGGCCATTTTCACTATATTGGTTCTTTCTACAGAAGAACACAGGATATCTCTCCATTTTCTAATATCCTCTTCAATCTCCTTTTTCAGAGTACTTTAGTTTTCAATATGGAGGTCTTTTATCTCCTTTGTTAGGTTGATTCCTAGGTATTTCATTTTTTTGATGCTATTGTAAAAGGTAATGTTTCTCTGATTTCTCTCTCAGTGAGTTTGTTATTGGTGTACAGGAAGGCTAGTGATTTTTGAGGGTTGACTTTGTAACCAGCTACATTTCTTTTATGTTGTTGGTAACAATCCTCTGGTGGGCCATTATGACTAACCCCACTCATTTTCAATTTAGCTGGGTGTTCCTAGTTGAACATTAGTTAATCTACTACAGACATGCTGTCCCTGACCCTACTATAAGCCTGATGTATATCAGGACCATCAGGCCACTCCTCCTGCAAAATCCTGAGGAGAAGCCCCTTCCCCTAATTAGAGCCTTCAAAAGAGATGTCACGTAGCTAGGAGAATCAAGTATGACTACTGAATTACAGCCCCTCGAAAAAGTATTCTCTCACAAGAAGGCTGTGCCTGAGAGAACCCCAATATCATTGGGCAGCACTACACATCTATTCCTGCCAGCTGATTCTGTCTGGGTCAGACTAGAAAAAGAAACCTCTTCAGCTTGTGTGGACAGGGCCTCACATTATTGTGCTTGTCACCCTGACTGCTGTGAAAGATGTAGGTATCATCTTTTGGGTTCACCATTAAAGACCAAAAAAGGCTTACCCTGAAGAATCCTCAGTCACGTGAACCACTTATCCTGAACTGCAAAACCAGCATGAAAACTCAATTCCATGAAACCCCAAGGACACAACAGAAAGACAACAGCCCTGCTCTACTCACACTGAAGGCTGATTTGTATATGCCTGATAGAAGCCTGAAGATGCTGTTGGTAGAAAATGAACCCCATGCAGGCTGAATATAATGAATTGTCACTCCTGGTTCTTAACAACCCTTTTGTCTACAGTCTTTGGTATAGCCCTAGCTGAGCTTGCTTTAATTAGTTAGAGAAGAGACAAAATGTGTCTGCTAGTCCTAATCTTCTTGTGGGTAGGGTGTTTAATTGGTATCATTTGTTTCTGCTCAGTCATCTACTGATACCCCATGTTCCCCCAATCACTTCTACTTAAAGGTCTTTGCCCCTAGCCAATGTATGTGGTCCCATCTGTTGGAGCTTAGGCCCTAGATTTGCTGGGCATTAATGATATCTCAGTCTACACCTGTACCCGAAGCCTGTAATTGCCCAGTGACCGCGGGTGGATACTGTGTTGCTGGGTTCAGCACCTACACCTACATGCTGGCTAGTTGCTAACAGAATGCTACCCTGTGCCAATGTACTGGTGACCACAGGTCCATGTGTAGACATATGTTTTGTTTTATCCAAATCACAGTCCTAGGGTCAGTCTGCTACAATCAATATAGGAAAGTCTGAAGATAGAACCATGTGACTGACATGGGCATGTCTGATGGGCTGTACAAGACAGGGTATGTAAAGAGCAAGTAGTAGTGGTTCAAAAACAACTAATAGATATAGGCCAAGAATCACGACAATCCTATCAACATATAGATTTTACTGATTGGCTCAGTTTGCCAACCATACCCCTCAGAATTATAGGTGCCTAAATGTCCCCTTTAGTCTGCTTCACAGGTGAGGACCTAGTTTTATTGACTCTGTTTGCTCCCCCACAAGTGTGCCTGTATTAGAATCCTGGGTCCAGCCAATTAGAGTTTCCCAAGAAATCCCTCAAAATTGAATGTGATTGCTCTAATAGGGCCGATGGCACATGGTTTCTCCTTGACAGCTCAGGGGCCAATATAGGGCCCCTAGACTATTGCCCCCAGACTAGTCCAAAAAGTGAGTCTCTAAGATCATTACCTCATGCAGTCTGTTCATACAGTGAGACAGTGGCAAATAATATGACCCATTGTAGGCCCCCAGGGGTGTTCTAATTATTTGGGGATGCAGTTTATCAGTGCCTGCAAGTAAACTCTGTTGGACATGTGTCCAGGTTTTCCTCACTCCTGAAATCTCAGCCTATGTAGACCAAGAGAGAGGGATTGCTCTACGTCTTGGCAAGAAGCCCACACATGAAAAGAGCATTGTTAACCTCGGTCTTGATTGGTTTAGGAATAGCCACCAGAGTATGAAGCAGTATAAGAATAATCAGGACATTGATAAGAATATACTGTTGGCTGCCCTGGCAACTAAATGATGATATGAAACATGTGGCTGACTCAGTCTTTTCTCTCCAAAGCTATATTAATACATTGGCAGTTATAATCCATGTGTACCTTGCCATGGAAAGGGCGGTATATGAGTCTTCCAGGGAAAAAATTACTGCTATTATGTAAACCAGTCACGGGTGATCATTACAAGTGTCAGAAAATTTAAAGACAAGATCCAGCAGAAGAAATAAAAAAAGCAAAAAAGCAAAACAACAACAACAAAAAACCCCACCAAAACTAAAAGAGGGCTAAAGTTAGATCTCTGGCCAATAGACATTATAGCTTCTGCCCTTAGTGGAGCCACTGCTGACCATCTGATTACTTGTGACAATAGTGCCATGTCCCCAACCACCTTAATGAGATTCCTAGAGATCAGTCATTAAGAGAGCCACATCAAAAAACAAACAAAAACTAAAAAAGGCCACCCACTCAGGACCCCTTCTCTCTCTCTCTCTCTCTCTCTCTCTCAGACAGAAGCTTTCTTTCTCTCAATAAATGTTTCTGCTCTTAAAAAGAGCCACATCCTGGATCATGACTCTCGACCCATATAGCCCCCTGGGAGAAGGTGATGCCCTAGGGACCATACAGCAAATCAAAGGGGTAAAATGATGAAAACTACAGAAAATTAAACTTTAAGACAAAAGTGGGTAGTTAATACAAAACAACTGTCTTGTTCCACTTCTAATTTGTTGCTTATACAGCCTACCTTTAATACCCTATGCTTAACCCTGCTCTGTTCTGCCTCTATAACTCAACCTGTGCATTCTCACCTAAGTCCTCTATGTAAGATAGTCCCAACAAAGGCTCAGTGCTTAGACACACACAGAATACACAGCTCCTCTAAGGCTACCAGCATAATAGAGTTTGGTTCCCTCCACTTCGCCAAGTACTGCTCGGTTTCTTTGCCTCTAGTAAATCTAAAACTACTGTAACAGTATCTCTCCTCACTTTTGCATAATTCTCTATACCCCCAGTTGAAATAGAAATATCAAAAGTGTGCCTTTCATCTTTTCTCAGTTCAGCTATGTGCAATGCCAGGATATCATTCTCTCCCTCAGCCAACCCTCCTTAGTCCCGTCCTCTCTTTCCTGTCCCAACCTTGTTCTCATGATTCCCTTGTTCTAGTAATCTGGACACAACAGCCTCCCTGAATCTGAACACTTCTGTGTTCCACAGGCAAGGATTTTACCAAACTCTAAGACAGCAGAACAGATCACTAGGGAAAGACTTTGCTGAGAATGGGCAAGACTGTGTTTTAAGATAGAATCACAAAAGAGGCATGATTCAAGAAGTACCTTTTAAATGACAGGGAAAAAATTCTCTTCAGGTTCAATCACCTCTGCTCTCTTCTTAGTTCATTGTTATGCACAGTACACTTCTTAAACTCAGACTTCTGACAGTAAAAAGGAAAAACAAAAGGAAGACCTTTAGCAAAGAAGACAGGGACAACCCTAGCTTTCAATCAGGATCCTGATGGGAAAGGACATCCTTTCTGTCCCTCCAAAATGTAGAGGAAAGACGCACAGTAATGGATGGAATGGGATGTGCCCTGGCGGAGGTGCCAGTGTTTTGTAGCTGCTCTTTGGAGACAGTTTCTAGTCTATTTCTGCATTCAGATTTGACAGTTATCCCATTGGGACCAACTCTGGCCAGGTAGTGGAGCTGAGGATCTCTCCAGCTGATAAGGAAAAGAAAACTTCCAGGGACAAGGCAGTCCCCATACCAATTGATTTCCAGCTGAAGGAAAAAAAAAGGACTTTATTCCTTTTAAAGCATCCCTGCAGGAGCAAAAAACACAGCGGGAGATTTCCTTCCACAGGATACATGCATTCATGGTTCTCTAAAGGGAGAAGTGTTGGAGAGGTCCTTCTGAAAACAAAATGCCTAGATTGTGCAGCTCATCTATTATTTTATCTTCATTGGTAATGTTACTTTGTTAGCCATGCTGGGCCGATGAAAGCTGGTATATTGAAAAGTTTTTTACTGGTGAAAATAAAATCAGCTTATCTTATTTTTTCCCTT
This sequence comes from Dolichotis patagonum, assembly GCA_004027295.1. Lineage (NCBI taxonomy): Eukaryota > Metazoa > Chordata > Mammalia > Rodentia > Caviidae > Dolichotis > Dolichotis patagonum. Next base: position 20,177 of record PVJX010007876.1, on the reverse strand, counting down.
TAAAGCAGCATGGGTGCACATATCCTGTGAAAAGAAAATGTCACTCAGCTTCTTTTGCTCCCATGTGACTGAACTACTTGGAAGAGAAGTTGATTTTGCTTGCTGTGGGATTGATTTTAAATCCGTCTTTGAATTATCTTCTCTGAGAGCTGTTTTCAGTCTGTGTGTTCAGGATCCCAGTTGAGCTGTTAATTTCGTCCTACATATGTAGTTTAAGCAAACCAAATATTTTATGCTCTTATTTGAAAGAGGTAAATATTACATTTATGGCTAGTAATAAAACCAACTCATATACTTGATGAATCAGTGTTGTTAAAAAATATTATGTGCAGATATGATTCTATTTGCTAATATTCTACTGTGTTTGACTACAAAATTGGTAATGTTTTATGATGCAACCGTTGTTGATAGACACAATGAAGCACCATGAGGTGGAGATGGGAATGTACAACTAAAAGAGGACATATTATTCCTAGCAGAAAGGAAGAATGAAACGTAGACTACAAAGCTACATGTACATTACTGCTATCAAGGCACATTATTCCCTCATCTGTGAAACAAAAGGGAACTCATGTAGTGAGGGGGAAAAGAGGAGGAGAGGAGAGGATAGCAGGGCAGGGGAGGGGAGGGGTGGGCAGGGAAAAGAAGAGGAGGAGTGAGGTGAGAGAGTGAATTTATTGTAATCATTTTCCTAAAAATGGGAATCAAGTACAACAAGAATATCGAATCATCTCCATGATGAAGCATGAGTCGCAAATGCTTCAGGATTATTGAAACCATTCTCAAACATGTACGGTTGTGTATGAGATCTTGACAGAAAACTGAACTTTCTACCCTGAAGTATGAGTACTAAACTGCTCATGACTTTGTAGTCAACCCTGTATTCCTAAGATGCTTCCAGAGGACACTGGTGTTCTTGTTTCCTTTAGTTCTGACTGACTCCAAGGTATGTTTGAAATGATGAATAAAGCCTCGTGAATTAGAGGTTTTTATTGACTTAATGATTAAATCCTGCTACTTCTGCCTTAAAGATGCACCTTCATTGAACTTTCCTTGATCCTTTTCAAATCATATTGAGGGCATTTCATAAATGCTTCTTTGGATTCATGTATATGGTTAAAATGTTGCTTTTACAACTTTGACAGATTTTCTTTCAGCAATCTCGTTTTTATCTATGTTATCAATTACACATTGTTTTCTGGGAAGAAATTTCAAGATTTTTGGTCCATCTTTCTTAGTTAAAGGTTGGTTCTTTGTATTGTAATGCCTTCACTAGTTTTCCTTGTGTTATACTATATAGATAGATAGACATTGTTATTTATATCAATATCACTACTGCTATCTAGATCTATATTTTAAAGGATTTATTCTATTTTCATAAGAACAACTTTATGCCTAATTAATGGGAGAAGAAGCAGAATGACAAAACTGCTTTGAAGAGGGTCTAAAATACAAATTTTATGTAGAAATTGAAAAGAAAATTGATATTCTATATCATATTTGGTATTACCCTTACATACAAAAATCGTGACCTTTGGGGTAACTTAACTCCTCAGTTTGATTTTAGTTTTTGAAATAGAAACTCAAACTTTAGGATGTTTAAATATCTTGGTTAGTGACTAAAAATTATAATCTCTAACAAAGGTATATTTTGCTGGAGGCCTTTATTGGGTTTTTATACTAGCATGACATTAGTAAAGCATTTACTCAAATTTATCCCCTAATTTCAAGAATTTTTTCTTAATAGTGATATTGATATAGCAGAAATGTAACTCCCAACCTGCTAGATGTGCCAAATGAGTATATCCTGAAATTGATGAAAGATTTCCAAGGAACATTGGTGGTTAAGAATAGGAAAGGTTTTTGGGGAGAGTTTCTGAGAGACAAGAGAGGTCCTAAAAGTACATTGCCACTAAGATTCTTTGTCAGAGTAGTTTATACAGCAAAGTAACAAGTTGAGTACAGTGTGGGTACAATTAAGATTACAAGTATAACCACTTAGCTAATATTGATTCTATAGGGAAACAAGTCACATATCAAAGTTATATAGAAAAAGTAAAGATATTTTTGGGAAGAGATAGTTACAGATTCTCTGGTCATCACCTGCGCAGTGATGCCTATGTGGTCTTACTGGAGCAGAACATGCTAATTGCAATATAATCTGCAGTTATTGTTTATGCCTTTGGGAACATGTAGACCTGGCCATTGCATCTCTGTCTTGAGGACTGGCCTTCAGATGGGCATTGAGCTACATTTTGTTTTTTGAGTCAGGGTTCTTTCTGCAGTTCAAGCTAGCTTTGAACTCACTTTGTCACCCAGGCTGGCCCCAAACTCACAATAATTCTCCTGCCTTGGCCTCCTTAGTGCTGGGATAATAGGTGTGTGCCACCGTGCTTGGTTCCAGCCAAAATTTTGATCTTTTTCAGTGATTTTTTTCAGAACCCAATTCTTGTCTATTTATTAATTTCTATCTAACTTACCTTTCTGTAATAACACCATCTATTTTGAGAATTAAAATGACTTCCCCAATAAGATGCAAAAATTGTAAAAGTCTCTTATACTGTAAGAGACTCACCTCTGTGTCAGTTATTAACACTTGCCTATATTTTGATTATCATCATGATCAGATGATTATTGAATTTACATTCTGCATAACATTAAAAATTTTTTATCAAATTACATGGAACATAGTTCTGATTGGCTCTTTTGACTACTAAAATTGACACATAAAATCAAATGGTAAGCCAGGGCCTATTGGCTGTCTTATTTATTTTTATTTGCTTTTTAAAATATAAAGTAAAAAAATAAAAACAATGACACAGAATTTCATAACAATATAATAGAAAATTAACAATGGTTAATTTATTGCATATTGTTATCTTCAAAGCAGTTTTTCAGATTGCTGCATATAGGCATGCAAAATTGATCAAACAATATAAGTACAAAACATTCTTTTCAATGAACTAAAAAAATTAGTAGTGTAACTATCTTAGTTACCTTGTGTGTATACATGTATTTTCCCCTTTTTTTCTACTTTCTCCCATCTCAGTTGCTCTTTCCTTTTGAGCAGTTTCTTTCTCTTTCACAGCATCTATCATAGATTTTGAATCTTATTTACTGTTTTAGGTTCTTACACTAGGGAGACAATACAGTGTTTATGCATGCAAGTCTGATTTATTTTGCTTTTGACTATGATCTCAAATTGCACTCATTTATCTATAAAAGTCTGGAGTTTATCCTTCTTTGTAGCTGCGTAGTACTTCATTGTGTAAAAATACCACATCATTTTTATCCATTTCTCGGTTGATGGGCATTTGGGTTGTTTCTACGATATAGCTATTACAAGTTGTTCTGCTATTAACATGGGTACACATATGTCATTGGTATGATGTTTTTAGTTCTTCTGGAAAAATACACAGAAAGGAAATAGCTGGGTCAAATGGAACTTCTAATCCTAGTGTTTTGAGGAATCTTCACACTGATTTCCACAGTGGTTACTCTAATCTGTACTCTCACCAACAGTGGAGAAGAATTTCTTTTTCTGCACAGTCTTGCCAGCATATGTTATTGATTGATTTTTTGATAATAGCCATTTTTCCTAGGGTGAGAAAGAGTCTCTGTGTTGTTTTAATTTGCATTTCTCAAATGACCAGTGATGTTGAACCCTTTTTAACATATTTATTTCCCATTTGTATTTATTTCTTCACCTGAGAAGTATGTATTAATCTCAGATCCCCATTTTTGGACTGGGTCTTTGAATTTGGGAGGCCTCATTTTTTTTCAATTCTTTGGATGTTATTGATAGAATTCTTTTGTCTGAGGGATAGTTGGCTAAGATTTTTCCCCAGTCTGTGAATTTTCTCTTCACTCTGTTGGGGATCTCTTTTGATGTGCAAATACTTTTTAATAAGATGAGATCCCAGTTGTTGATTCTTTGAAGTACTTCCCATGTAGTTTGGTTTTAATTCATGAGTTTTTGCCTACCCCTATGCCTTCAAGATTTCTACCTGCTTTTTCTTCCAGTAGATTTAGTGTTTCTGTTTTAATATTTAGATGTTTGATTCATTTTGACTTTAGTTTAGTGCATGATGATAGACATGAGCCTATAGTTAATCTTCAGCATGTCTAGAGCCAGTTCTTCCAGCACCATTCATTAACAAAGTTATGTTTCTTCCAATTAACATGTTTGGCCCTTTGTCAAACATAAGGTGGCTGAGTATGTTTATGGTTGTGTCTGCATCTTCTAACCTGTTCCACTGATCCTCAGATCTGTTTTTCTTGCCAGTAGCATGCTGATTTTTATCATAGTAGCTTTGCAGTATAGTTTCAAGTCAGGAATTGTGATACTTCCTGCCTTGCCTTTGTTGCCCAGGATTGCTTTTGCTATTCTAGGTCTCTACTATTGTCTGATGAATGATAGGAATGTTTTCTCTATATTCATGAGGTATGCTAATGATATTTTGATTGAGATTGCATAAATCTGTGTAACAGTTTTGGTAGTATCGATATTTTCACAATGTTAGTTCTTCCTATCTGTAAACAAGGAATGTCTTTCCATTTTCTCATTATCTTTTTTGATATCTTTTTTCAGCATACAGTAATTTTCAATGTATAGATCTTTTACTTCCTTCATTAGCTTGATTCCTAAGTATTTCATTTTTGGGTGTGCTATTGCAAAGCATGTAGTTCTCTCTTGGTGAGTTTGTTGTTTGTGTACAAAAATTCTATTGATTTTTGAGAGTTGACTTTGTACCCTGTTATTCTACTGAATTTCATTATTAATTTTAGAAGTCTTTTGGTGGAGTTTTTAGAATTTTCTTTGTAGAGTATCATGTTGTCTGCAAATAATGGTAATTTAACTTCTTCCTTTCCTATCCATATTCCTTTTATTCTATTGTCTAATTCCTCTGGCTAATGTTTTCATTAAAGTATTTGATAATATACACTGTACATTTTAATTCATACCAAAATCAAAGGTGGTATGAAAAAGACTTCTCAAAAATATCTGCAGCTTATTCTGATGCCTGGTCTATGTCCAAAACCCCTATCAAACATGAACATAATTTTGCAGTGCTATTTCTTTTTTGGTGAAATATTGTCTTTCAGAAACAGCATATTTCATACTCTAGCTGGAGGCTTAGGGTAATAGAGACATAATAATGAGTGTGTCCTTGACTGTGGACATTGTGTTGATATAAGCTGCTTTGTTCCCTATCTTAGCCTTCTCCTAGAGGCTCCAAAAATGCCCAAGAACAGGTACAGTGGCTGACCTTGTTAGCATGTTCAAAAACACTTTTTCCCTCACACTTCTCTTCTTCTTCCCCCTCTGCCTCCTCCTCCTCTTCTTTCTTTAGAACTGGAGATCTAACTAGGACCTTCACAGTGAGCTACATCTCTATTCTCTTTTATATCTTAAATTTTGAGACAGCGTATCACTAAGTCACTAACCTGCCCAGGAAAGACTCAAAATTGGGATTTTCCTACCTCATGCTCTTTTGTCTTCAGGATACTTTTGTTCAATCAATACCAAACATATATATATTTTATTAAAGTATGTCCATTCCTCAATTTTGCTTTTAGTTTGCTTATATGATGATCTATGATGACAAGGCTGGACTTTGTGCTGCTAAAGATATTTCATTACCTTGTTTGTGGATGAATGTTCATTCTTAATTTTTTAAAAAAATCTAAAGTGTTAGTTTCAAACCTTTGCAAATTTTGAAATACTAATGTATTATATTGACTCTTAAGGGACATACTCTAGTGTGTTTTGCATATTTTTAAAACTTTATTTTTAAAAGGAAGTAATGCATACTGCTAACTAGGAAAAGGAAAGGTGTATTTCCAGCCTGACAAATGAGGCAGCAAAATGCCAACCAACCTTGATTTTATCCATGAGGTTGGGGATACATACAGAGACACTAGACAAAACCATGTACTAAATGGTTTGGTTTGATTTCACAAAACCAAATAGTAAGCAAGCCTTGGAAACCTTAGTTTGTAGTGAAGTAAAAACTTCAATAGATTTTTAAAGATCATTAGAAACTACTGTGACAGTCACTTGTTACTATATGTGGCAGGTAGGCTTACTGTTCTATGAACAATAATTTATGACCTTTTCTCAGTTCTTCCGAGGTCTTCTTCTTTTATGGTCCTGCTCTTAGCTCTGTGTGACCTTAAGAAGCAATCTAGGTCTCATACACTTCATGTGTCTCACAGACATGTACTGTTTCCCAAAGAAGTTCTAAGGCCCATGGTATTATCATGCAATATTCTTTACTTATACCATCTCAGGTTCATCTAGACTTCGTGGCTTCTTTGGGACTGGGTCTAGCTCCTCTTGTATGTTCAGTGCATTTTATGTATTCTCTTTCTCCCTATAAACTTGAATCCAGGTACACCATGAACATTCCATATTCCATCAGTATCTTTACTTGGGGCTGGTGATATATCTCAGAGGCGCAGCACCTGTCTGGCAAGCGCAAGGTCCTGAATTTGATTCCTGGTATTAAATAAATTGTATAACTGATTTGGGCTCCCATACCACTATGTGTCAGCACTGTTTTGTATACTGGGAAGAGAGCTACAGACATTAAGGAAAGCAATCAGTCCTCTTCTCTTGGTATATACTGTTAAAGGGGACAGGCAAACAATAGACAACATAAGTTCCTAAAATACTTAGTGCTTCAGATGCTGATATATACTGCAGACAAAATAAAATGTGCTAGGGATAGGAGATGGAGGATACATTTAGTAAAGTGGTGTACATAGACCTTATTGAGAAGAAAACATTTGAATGCAACCTGACAAGGTGAGCACTGAGGCATATAGGTATGTAAGGGAAGAATGGTAAAAGAAAAAGAATAGTGAGTACTAAAGTTAGGAGGAGCAGGTATATGCCTGCAGGAGAGGCCATGGAGGTTTAATAGAATGAGTGAGTAGAACTGTAGACGAGCTCTGAGATGTGCAAGTAGCCAGATGGTGTTGAGACTTGTGAGAATTTGAAAGAATTTTCACTTTGCTGACATGCTTTAACTCAATGATGAGAAGGATAATTCTGACTGTTATGTAAGACTAAAACCAGAGAGAAAAAGTTACAAATCTAGAAGTTATGGCCCAGATGGTATTTAATCCTTGAGAATGGATGACATCATCATGACATTTGAATTCAGAACATCCCAATATTGGCCAAAATATCCTGTTAAACACCATGAAAAAAATATATACATGACAAAGAAAGACAGGAACCCTATCATGAATTTACAGTGTTTTAGTAAAAGGACACTAAAAGACATACATATGGCTGTCTTATTTTTTTGTCACTCTTGAAAGGCTAACACTGTGAGTGTATGAAATGAGATTGGAGATCTTTCATGAGAAAGATTGGCTTTGCTTCACTAAGATAGAGAAGGGCAGCCGTGGAGGATAATGAAAAGTGGGAAGGGCTTATATTCAGGAAGATCCATGGTACAACACTGTGTACAGGGCTATTTACTATCTGACGCTAGGTCTTTGCACATGGTTAGAAAATTTGTGTGCTCATTAGAATGGGCTTGTGTAATATTTGGATGATCTGTGGAGTTTGAATAAAACTATTAGAGAATTACCAAACGAAAACCATTATTTGCTTCTATGAAAATTAGTGTATTTAGATTTGATCTCTTGACTGTTTAATGAGTTCTGTTTTTATAAAAAGTTGCCCATTTTTTTAGGTTATTAAATTTATACACAAAAAATTGTGCAAAGTAATTGCTTTCAATATTCCTGTATCCTTTGTATCTGAGGTTCTCTCTTATTTTAAAGTTATATATTTGCATTTTCCTTATTTTAGTTTAGAGACTACTGATCATAGATTTTCCCTTAATTAAAAAAATGAGCTTTTAATTTAATTTAATGCCATTTTTGTTTATTTTCCAATTCAGAATTTTTTTTTATTTTATCTTAATTTTTATGTTTTCTGCACATTGGGAATTATTTTATATATGTTCCTGCATTATTTTATAAAAACAGTTTTTATTGCTTTTTAAAAAAATTTTTTTTTTATTACTTGACTAATTACATACTGACTTCTTGGAAATAGTTGTTCAAATTACAAAGTTAAAACACATAAAGTAGACATTCAAACAGTGAGACTGTTAACAGTTCTGCTCCATGATCTGACAAAAACAGCAATATGGTCATCCATCTTACCCACTCAAATATACATGCAATTATATCAAAAGGGTAAAATTAAACACAACAAAACAGAGCAAAGCGGATCACAAGAAAGCAATGTTAGAGACAAAAATTTCAAAACTAGACAATCGGAGATATTCACTATCTATCATATTGACTCTTGTTTTCTTCCAAATAGTTGTCCGTATTGTCACATATAAGGAATTCACATGAAACAACCTAGTATGGAATTGATCTGAGCAGGACGAGGAGGGCCTTTCAGGTTTTCAAGACCAGACATTAGGGAAGCCAAGAATGGCTGTCATAATGTCTCTCATTCTCCTCAAAACAGCTGTCCATACCTTGATGTGTGTTGAACTTAAACAAGGCAAAGCAAGCTAAGATCACTTTGAACAAAAAGTGATAGTTTTGCTGGACTTCACATCATGACATTATGGAATCAGCACTGGGTATTTTAGTGTCTCTTTTTCTTTAAAGTAGTTGTTCATTTCAACATGTGTTATAGAGTTGGTCCTCGTAAACTGTTTATAAGCTCTACACATGCATGAGTCTCTACATGTATATCTATCATTTCTGTATTAGCAGGAAAAACAAAACAAAGCAAGATAAAACAAAACAATTCCTAGAAAAACATGAGGCAGAAAAGTCACATAAAACAGCAATACAATGTGATCTACAACGGTTACCATGGTGTCTCAGCAGTATATAACAACATTAATAAAAATGAAGCATTAGAGACATTATAAGACTTCAAAAGCAAGTAATAATCAAACCAGAGTGGGTATCTTAGTGAATCTTGTCATCTTCAGTGTAGTTGCCTATACTCTTAGACTTGATGCTATTAATCATAACAGATTTAAATACAATCAGTCAATACAAAGTAGCAATCTAACAAACCAGATTCAAATAAGATCAGTCATAATAAGACAGTATAAGTTATAAAGGGCTTCAGATTAAGTTGATAGGAAAATTAGGGATGATTACCATAATATGTCCTCTTATTTTTGGGATAGCTGACTATGTCCTCAAGTCTAGCGTAAGTAGACAAACTGGAACAGCACATAATCCATCCAAGCCGAGTGGTGAAAATAATGTAAATTTTAAATCTTGTTACCCCATTAACAATATCCTCTGCCTCCCTTTTTTAGACAATTCCTCCCCTTTCACTCCCATGGGGTGCACTGCTTGTTTTGGGTCCCACTGCCTCCCTATATAGAGCAGCTCCATGGACCCTATCTCCTGATCTACTCTGCCTGTGTTTCTCTCTGTTAGTATTTCAAGGCCCTCTCTACTAGAGATTATAGCCAATCTTTTCTGCCTCATTTCTGCTATTCTATTTTTCTGCCATTGATAGTCTATTTTTTTCTTCCATTTCACTGTCTGCCTCGTTCACTGAGGCCTCTCTGCCACTGTTCCTGAAATGCTCATATTCTTGTTCTCTCTCCCTAGAATGTCCTTCAGTATTTTTTGTAGGGTTGGACTGGTGGTCACAAATTCTCCTAGTTCCTCTTTGTCATGGAAGCATCTTTTTCTCCATTAATTTCTAGAGAGAGTTTTGCAGGATACATCAATCTGGGCTGGAGATTGTTCTCCTTGCATGCTTGAATTACTTTACTCCAAGCTCTTCTTGACCTGATGGTCTGTGTCGAGAAGTCTGCCATGTTTTTGATGGGTTTTCCTTTATAGGTGATCTGTTTCTTTTTTCTGATGGCTTTTAATATTCTATTCTTATATGGAATTTCTGTGATCTTGATTATTATGTGTGTGGGTGTAGCTCTGTTTGGGTTGTAGGTGGCTGGAGTTCTGTATGCTTCATACCTCTGCATATCATTTCTTTTTTCTATGCTTGGGAAATTTTCCTTAATAATTTCTGTGAATAGCCTTTGTAATTCCTCTGATTTGACTCCTGCTTCTTCACTCACATACTTTATTCTTAAGTTATAGATCCTCTTGTCATCTTCCAGTCTTTGTATCTTTACTGCCTGCTCCCTTGTTATTTTTAAGAGATCTTCCCTTTCATGACCCCACATTGCAAGCCTGTGTTCAATTTTTGATAGTCTATCTTTGGTTTCTTTCAAGCATTTTTGCCAGCTTTCTATCGAGTCTTTAGTTTCCTGATATTCCCTTTGAATCTGCTTCATGAATTCTAGGTTTTTTCTGAATTCTTCATTAAATTATTCTCTCCATTTGTGTTCCTCCATTCTTCTGTCTGTGTCTTCTTGAGAGGTTCCCAGCCCTTCTTTTATTAATCTACTTATCTCTTGTTTAATTTGAAATAATATTTCAGTTTTGGTCCCGCTTACACGGTCCTGAAGATATCTCTTTATGTCCACTAACACTGTGTTTGATGTTGCATCTTTGCTGCCCTCAACCTCTTTTGTATTTACCTCTCCTGGATCAATGTTCTCAGGGTGGGTGCTGGGAGTGTTTTCTTATTTCTCCCTTTTGTCATGTTTTTGGTTCCTTCCATTACAAGTGTACAGTGTAATTCCCAGACCCTTTTCTTGTTGGTTAAGGCTCCTCTAGAGGGTGCAGGCTAGGAGCTTTAGCCCTCTTCAATAGGTTATCAGAGATTAGAGTTCACCCACGGGCAGTGTGCGCTAGCTCCTCCCTTCTGGGCCAGTCAACTTTTGCAGGCCTTCACTGGGTCAGTGTGCACTGATCTCAGGGAAGTGACTGGGTCCCCGCCAGGGGCGTGGCCTAGTCCAAGCAGATTCCACCAATCTGCTCGGTGAGGGGAGCAATCAGCTGAAGCCACTTCCTTATGGAGTTAAGGCTGTCCTGCCCAAATCCAACATGTCGTCCAATCGGTTTCCTCTTTCCCGTGGGAGGGTCTTATTCCCATCACTCACCGCGTCCCCGAGAATGGTGTTCGGCTCCCCGACCTCCGGCTTCAGCGCGTCTGCGGTGAGAATTCATGGTGCCTCTGGTCGGTTTGTGTGCAGAGCCAGTCTCGGTGAGCTGCACGCAGGGCTGTTCAGCTCCGCGCTCCGGTGGCTCAAGCCAGTCGCTTCGGCGTGGATCACTTGTTCAGGTCGGGCAGGAATTCAGGCGGCTCCTGGAGGGTGCCGTGCTTGCTGATCTTATCTTCACTAATAGTAGCCCCAGGACCTCATATTCGAGCGGTTTTTTGCACTTTAGTTTCTTCGTGGGTTGTGAGAGTCCATCTCTCTCTGTTTGGGTCTCTCCAGGGTGTTTTATTCTGGCATTTGAGCTGTCTCTCTCAGAGAGGGTCTCCTCCTGCTACCTACCAGTCCGCCATCTTGTCTTCACCTCTCCCCTCAGCTTTTGTGACATTTGTTATTGTTTACTTTCCTAATGATAGCCATTATTTCTGGAGGTACTGCCAAAAACATATATTTAGGAAAGAAAGTCTCTTTAGTAAGTTGTATTGGGAAAACTGGTTCTCCACATGCAGATGACTGAATCTGAACTTCTGATTCGCACCATCTACTAATGAATAATCAAAATGGATCAAGAATTAAATGGTAAAACAGATACACAACCTGCTGGAAGATAAAACTGGTAAAATTCTTGACGCTATAGGTGTAGACAAAGACTTGCTGAACAGAAGCCTATTTAAGCAGTACCAAGAATCAACAAATGAGATAGTATAAAAAAATTTAGAATGTTGCTGTACAGTAAAAGAAACAACCAAAAGAATGAAAAGACAACCTATAGGATGGGAAAAATTTTGCAAGCTATTCCTCAGACAAAAGACAAATATCTAGAATATATAGGTATGTCTCCAAAGTAAAAGACTCACTGAAAAAATGGGCAAGTGAAATAGATACTTCACACAAGAAATACATGTGGTGAACAAGTACATGAATAAATGTGCAAATATGCTGGTCACTAGAGAAATGAATTTAAAGTAACAGTGAGATTCTATATGACCCTAGAAAGAATGGCCATCGAGAACAATACTCAACACTCTTTATTACCAGTCTTGGTTGACTCTTTCCTATGGTTTCTGTTGTAGTCACTGGGATATTTCTGTTGTTGTATATTGATGTGAAGAAGTCCAAAATAATTCTGATTTATTTCCCCACATAATTGAATTGACTTGTTTGGATGCACAAAATCTGCTTTACCTCTTGAATCCAGTCATCATCTTAAGGTGTATGTTGTATCTTTGATTCTAGGTCATTTTCCCTTGGTTATGTTGGGTTCTTTAATTGGGAGAATCATGTCTTCTTTTGTTTCTTTTCTTTGTAAGTAATATAAACTGTTTTTTGCTCATATTTCTCTGTTCTATACTTTTGTAGTGTTTTTTATAAAATGAGTATATATCCTTGTGCTTCTACTCATTTTACTTTTAATTTTTTAAAGTTATTTACAGTCTTCCAGCTTTGGCTTCATGTTGCTCTGTTTTCTCTGTAGCTCCTTGGTAAATTACTGTCTAATTTGCATCAGTACATGTTTATGTTACTTAATGATTACATTCATCCTGGATATTTGATGCCTGTACCTAACACATCTCCATTCTTTTTTAATCCCATTTTCCTCCCCTCCTCCCTGCTTCCTCCATCTTTTGGTCCCCTTTCCTTTTTTCTAATCTTTGATCTTGTTTTATGGATGTGATTATTTCATTGGTTGACTGGTTTTTATTTGTTATTAGAATAGGCTGTTACAGAATTTTAGAAGTTCCTCATGAGCCTAACTGGGCCACACCCAGCCACCTCCAAGCAGCTAGCAGGGGCCTAAATTCAGTCTTGGGAACCCAAGTTTGACCAGTTGAATCCCTAGTGCACAGGGAAGCTTTAGAATGTTGCTCCCTTGGGGTAAGACCACACCCAGCATCCCAAATCAGTGGAGAACACACGGGAGGTCCCTACAGGGTTAACTGGGCCAGGCCAAGTGACCTCCTATCAGCTAGCAGAGGCCTGAATTCAGTCCTGGGAGCTGAACATCCACGAGTTGAATCCCAGCACACAGGGAAGGTTTGGAGCATGCCTAAAAACCTGGAAATATATGAAAATGACAAAACAAAAGAGCAAAATTCAATCTCAGATATCCAGCCTAACCCAAGCAAACATGGACACAGAAGAAAATGTAAGCCATACACCTGACATTCCTGAAATGATAACAACTGAAATAAAGAAGCAACTCCAGGAAGGTATAAAAGAACTAAGATCTCAAATAATCTCCCAGGTAAAAGAAGAAATGATAAATGTAATGAAAGAAATGCTGAACACATCTAAAGAAGACATAGTTAAAAAATTAGAGGAACAAAACAAAAAAATTTAGAGGAACAAAAAAAATTAGAGGAATGAACAATATAAGAAAAAAACAGAATGCATGAAGCAGATTAAAAGAGATATACAGGAAATAAAGATTCTATCGAAAGTTGGCAAAACCACCTCAAAAAATGTGAAGATAGACTTTCAGACCTTGAAGACAAGATTGCAGCTAGTGAACAGGAAAGGAAAGATCTTTTAAAAATAACAAGGTATCAGGAAATAACAATTCAACTGTTGCAAGATGATGCAAAGAAGAACAACATAAGATTGATAGGTATAAACAAAAAGGAAGGTGAAAACACAAATGATGTCTAGAGATTATTTACATAAGTAATAGCTGAAAATTTCCCAAACATGAGAATGGAAATTGACATACAGATCAGTGAAGCATATAGAACTCCAAATAACCATAACCAAAATAAAACTACATCCAGACATGTAATAATCAACATCCCAGATATTCAACGTAAGAACAGAATATAAAAGCTGCTAGAGAGAAGAGACAGATCACCTATAAAGGAAAGCCTATCAGAAACACAACACCGTTGTGTTTCTCAACACAAACAATGAAGTCAAGAAGAGCATGGAGTGAAGAATTTCAGATCCTAAGGGAAAAATACTTCCATTTAAGACTGATGTACCCTGTAAAACTATCCATCAAAATTGATGGAGAGATAAAATGCTTTCATGACAAAGAACAGCTGAAAAACTTATTGACCACCAAACCAACCCTGCAAAGAGTACTGAAAGACATTCTAGGTAACATAGGAAAAAACCACTAAAGAAGGCAAACAATTAAACAGAGTGGAAAAATTAAATAGCAGAAAGATAACATGTCAAAAATAAACCAATATACTTCAGTTTTAACCATTAATGTAAATGGCCTCAATTCACCAATGAAAAGAAAAAAGACTGACAGAATGGATCAAGAAACAACATCCAACCATGTGCTGTCTACAAGAAACACATCTGACCCAAAGGAAACTCATGGACTGAAAGTCAAAGGATGGAAAACAATACTGCATGCAATCAGAACCTCCCAAAAAGCAGGGGAAGCCATTCTGTTTGCAGACAATATGAACTTTAAACCAAGAATGATCAAAAGAGACAAAGAAGGTCACTACATACCAGTTAGGGAAAAACTTCAAGAGGAACAGATAACAATCTTAAATATATATGCTCCGAATTCAGGAGCACCCAGCTATACAAAATAAATATTAATATAAATGAATAATCAAATAAGCAATAAAACAATTATAATGGGAGCCCTTAACAAACACCATTGACACAAAGAGAAAGATCAACTAGACAGAAAATCAGCACAGAAATAACAGAACTGAATCACAACTGGATTTGGTGGATGTATACAGAGTGTTCCATCCAACAACATCAGAATATACATTGTTCTGAGCAACACATGGAACATTCTCTATAATAGACTATATATTAGCTAACAGAACATCATTAAGTAAATACAAAAGAATTGAAATTATCCTATGCATGTTATTGGATCATAGCATCATGAAACTAAAAATTAGTAACAGAATAAACTGAAAAAAAACCACAAACACATGAAAATTGAATAATATACTCCTGAACAATCAGTGGGTCATAGAGGAAATTAAAGTAGAAATTAAACAATATCTGCAAGCAAGCAAAAATACACATAGTACTTACTAGAACCTGTGGGATACAATGAAAGCAGGCCTCATCGGAAAATTTATTGCACTGAGTTCCCACATCAGGAAAACAGAATGAACAAAAGTAAACAACTTGATGTTTCACCTCAAACATCTAGAAAATGAAGAGCATGTCAAGTCCAAAACCAAAAGAAGGGAGGAAATTATAAAGATCAGAGAAGAAATCAGTGCAATAGAGACTAAAAAAAATACAAAGAACCAATGAATCAAAGAGTTGGTTCTTTGAAAGAATAAATAAAATTGATAAGTCCCTAGCCAACTTTATTAAGAAACAGAAAGAAAAACCTCAAACTCATGCCATAAGAAATGAAAAGAGTGAAATGACTACAATCCCTGTGGAAATACAGAAGATCATTAATACCTATTTCAAAAACATCTTGGCTTGATAATACAGAAGAAATGCACACATTCTTAGAAACACGAATTACCAAACTTGGGTCAAGAAGATGTAAAACTGCTGAATAACCCAATTTAATTAACCAAATTGAAAATGTAATTAAAACCTTACAAACAAAGAAAAGCCCAGTTCTAGATGGATTCACTGCGGAACTCTGCAAGAAATTCAAAGATTTAATGCTGACACTCCTCTTGAAACTCTTCAATGAAATGAAAGATAAGCAATTCTTTCTCACTGTTTCCTGGAAGCAAATATTACTCTGCTACCAAAACCTGAGAAAAATGCAACCAAAAAAGAGAACTACAGGCCACTGTCTCTAAAGAACATAGATGCAAAAATTCTCATTAAAATATTGGCAAACAGAAAGCAGCAAATCATAAGATTATACAACATGACCAAGTGAGATTCATCCTAGGAATGCAAGAATGGTTCAACACACAAATCAATAAATATAATCTACCTTATGAATACAACCAAAAATAAGGACCACATGATTATTTCTGTAGATGGAGAAAAAACTTTTGAAAAGCTCCAACATTCATTCATGGTAAGAACCTTTCAGAAAGTTGGAATAGATGGTCTTTACCTCAATATGATAAAAGCCATCTACAACAGACCCAACCGCCAGCATCATATTAAATGACCAAAAACTGAAAGCCTTTACCCTACAATTAGGAATAAGGCAAGGATGTCCATAATCACCACTCCTCCTATTCAATATAGTGCGGGATATATTAGCCAGAGCAATTAGATGAGAGATAGAAATAAAAAGAGTAAGAGTAGGAAAAAAAGAAGTTAAATTATCATTATTTGCAGATGACATGATACTCTACTTAGAAGACCCCCAAAACTCCATTGAAAGACTCCTAGGTATAATAAATAAATTCAGCAATGTAGCTGGATACAAAGTCAACACTCAAAAATCAATAGCATTCCTATACACTAGCAACAAAATCACTGAGAGAGAAATAAGAGAAGCCATACTCCTTCCAATAGCATCCAAAAAAATGAAATTCTTAGGAATCAATCAAAATAGCTCCAAATATTTGCATGTCTGTTTACCTAAACACCAATTTTAAAAAATTGTGGTGAAAAGACTTATTTGGAGATGTCTTACTCAATTTTTATGACTTGGGTATGGTTTGAATATGTCTCAAATGTTTATGTACTGGAAGTTTGTTCCTCTATGAGGCAGCCTAGAAGTGGTGGATCATTTTATTTGGGGTTTAGTGCATGGTGATTAGGTGTTGGAAGGTACCATTTCGAAGCGATTAATGTTGTTCTTTCAGAACCTTGATTTTTTCCCATGACAATGTGTTATAAAGACTGAGTTTTTTTGTTGAATCTCTCTTGCTTCCTGTGTCACCATGTGAACGTCCCTCTGCATGTGTTCATTTTCTTTCTGCTTCCTTTGCAAAATAGGAAGAGAGGCTTTCACTGGAGCCAAACACATGTAGCTATCTTATCTTTCCATTTTAGCCTCAAAACCTGGGAGCTAATTAAGTATCTTTTCTAAATCAGCCTCAGATATTTTGCTGTAGCAAAAGAAAATGGACTGATGAGCACTTAATAAAAATATGTATGGATATGCTTTAAAAAAATAAAAACTACCTATAATTATAAATGTAGAAATGTGAAAACAATGTAGGAAATCTTTAATCACATGAGGAAAAAACAACAAAAAAACTCCGATATTTTTTAGGAAATGATAGGAGAAGACCATTTTATGCTTTTCACCTTAGTATCATATAGAACTTTGAATATTTAACTGTTAAAGTACTTGTTTTATGTAGTAAGTCTTAAATATAAAATAGTAAATTTTTTCATATTGAATTATATTTGTTTTGAAAATTTGTGAAAAATGCTACATTTTAACTGCAGAGTTTACTTTTCTGCTTCATTGAAGAGACAGGACTCCCAACACTCACTATCAGTGACAAAATTGAGACAGTAGCAAGTAGTATATTGTATACTTAATACATATATTCACGTATTATAGTTTGTCATCTTAAAGAAAATTTGAATTTCCAAGGCAGGGGTCATCTTATATTTACTTATTGTCTGATTTCATATTTTCATAAGTAATAAAGCCTTGTGCATACATATTGTCTAGGGTTCTTTAAATTACAAGAAGCAGAAATCCAACTTAGTCTGGTGTAAGTGAAAAAAAGGAGTTTTCTGGATCAAATATGTGTGAATTTTTGTTATTAACTTTAGATTCAGAAATATTTTAATCTGGTGTCAAACTAGATTTCTGACATCTAGAATCTGTTTTTTCAAATTTTCTGAGTTTACTTTTTTTTCCAGCTTCTTAACCAGTTGCTAAATGAAGAGAATTACTGAATTATTCAATTATATTTTTTTTTCTGCATGTTCTTCATTAAGCAGGGCTGTATCCTTTTGGTCACAAAATTGCCACTGTAAGCTTTGGGGTTATAATTCAACAGCTTATCAAGCCTGAGGGAAAGAGAATGTTTCTTAGTACATGGCCTCATATAATATACAGTGTCCAATGAATTATACTTGGAAAATGAGGTGAAATGCTTTTTATTAAACTTACATATAGAAGATTTGAAAATATTTTGCTATAACCATAGTAATATCTATATACTTCTGTATTGTTCTTTATTGCCTTCAATTATGAGCTTCATTTTTATTAATAATTTGTTAATATGAAAAAAGGTGAAGTTCAATGTATTGCAATAAAAGAAAAATTTACATGGGAGTCTTTTTTAAATTTTATTTTAAGGAGAATAAAAAACAAAACAAAACAGAATAAACAAATCAGAACAGAATAATGCAAATGACATAGGACTTCAAAATGAGATAACAGAAAATCAACACTGACTACTGTATCTCGTTTTCTTCAAAATAGCTCTCCATACCATCACACACATATTATGGTAGTCTTTTTGGATTTACTGTTGTCTTGTCTTGAAGTTCTTTATTGCATTCATTGTTTTGCTTTTATTATTTCTATTCTATTCTGTTCTGTTTGATTTTTACTATATAAAAGGCATTGTGGTAACTATTGTTGATTTTGTAATGTTTTCACATTCTGTATTATTTACACTGGTCTGTTTGGATTGGTTTTGCAATGATTTTATTCTGTTTTCTTTTTCTTGGTTTTATCCTCTTTAAAATTAAAAAAAAATAATAAAGTCAAAACCAAACACAACAAAAAAATTAAAAAAGAATGAAAGCTTTACAGGATTTCAAAACAAGATAATACAAAATCAACAATGGCTACCATAAAGACTTGTTTTCTTCAAAATAGCTGTCTGTACCTTCACACATAATAAAATCAAAACAAAGCAGTAAAACTAATCAAAACAAAAGAATGAAAGCAGTACAAGACTTTAAAACATGATAATAGGAAGTCAGCAATGGCTACCATAATGTCTCTTACTTTCTTTGAAATAGCTATCCATACATTCACACATACTAAAACAAAAACAGACTAAAGCCAATCAAAGCAAAAGAATAAAAGCATTATAGGATTTCTAAATAAGATGACAGGAAATCAACAATGGTTAACATAAAACATTCTGTTATCTTCAAAATAGCTGCCCATACCATCACTGTAAAATCTAACAAAACAAGACCAAATAAAACCAAAACTAACAAAATTATGAAAATGATACAAGCAATCAAAACAAGATACTAAGAAATTAACAGTGGTTACCACTTTCCCTTTTTAGGCATTTCTTCTCCTATCACTTTCATAATATGCATTGTGCTTTTTGGATCCCACTAATTCATTCAGCTTTTTATGATAGGAAGACAGCTTGGTGTTTACCTCTATGAATCCAAAACATTTCAACTATGAGTATGGTCTCCAGTTGCATCCATTTACCTACAGAAGCCTCAAGATTATCCTACTATATAGCTTGGTGGCTTTCCATTGTATGAAAATATGTATCTTTCTTATCCATTCTGCAGTTGATGAGCAAGTTACCTTTGCTTTTTTATGGTCTCTTGTCATGTGGAACATTTGTTTTCTCTTCTTTGATTTTCAGTCTATGAATTTTCTTTTGAGTTAAATATGTTTCTTGTATACAATATATTGTGGGATCTTGTTTCTTGTTCCATTTTTGCTGTGTATCTTTTTATTGTTGCAATGAGACCATCTACTTTAATGGTTATAACCAGTAAGTGATGGTTCATCTCTGCCGAGCTATTCTCCTACTGTTGGCTCTCCGCTTTTACCCTTCGTTCAACTGCCTGTCCTGTTTGGTGATCCTCCTCTGCTGCTGTTCTTGGAAACATGATCATCTTTACCTCTCTCTAGAATGGCACTCTCTGTAGGGTTGGTTACGTGGTCATGAATTCCTTCAGTTGTTCTTTGTCATGGAAGTGCCGTATTTTTCCATCAATTTTGAAAGATAGTTTTGCAGGGTACGTCAATCTGGGTTGAAGTTGTTTTATTTCAGAATTTAAAATACTTCACTCCAAACTCTTCTTTTTTTTTTTTTTTTTTTTTGGTACTGGGGATCGAACTCACGACCTTGCGCTTGCCAGGCAGATGCTTATGCCGCTGAGCTAAATCCCCAGCCCTCCAAACTCTTCTTGACTTGATGGTTTGTTTTGAAGTCTGCTGTGATTCTGATGAGTTTTCCTTTATAGGTGATCTGTTTCTTTTCTCTAATATCTTTCAATATT